>CM026426.1:100785892-100948392 GCA_014871385.1 Ceratodon purpureus
GAAGAAGGATCTTCTCGCTTTACCTTGTGTGTTGAACGTGTTACGGGCCTGGGCGTGGAAAGCTCGTGGAAGTAAATGTGTACTTCAGTTAGGTTCATACTCAAGATCTCAAAAAATAGATTCATACGTAAGTTTTCTATAGTCCTACAATCTATAACTTACTCATAAAGGGAATCAGAAAATAACAAAACACTGGAGACTGAGTTGGGAATTTACTCCGGGAGGATAAGAAGACAGCTGAATAATTCTGGAGCCGGGAGTGTGGGGAAGTGGTAATTGGTACCAACGGGGAAACCAGTTTGTAGATTAATAGTGACGCTAGGGTGGGCCCAAGCCGAGAGGGGATGAACCTGTTTTGTTCCCCTGGTTATGCAATAACGTGTCACAGTGCGAAATGCGAGTTCAGCCCAGTCCACTTCTTCACCAGTGTTATTGCAATCAAGGCCTGGGCAAATGCAAATCCGAAGTCGTTGTTTGGAGGTTTCTCCACTTGATGAACTCGAAGCCAAAGCCATTGCAATCTTTGTTGAAAAGGCACAGTGAGGGTTCAGTCTGTAGCCATTGTTGGATCGATCTCCACCATAATGAAACATCTGCTTGCATTCTTTTTTGCTAACATGTCGCTCAGTCAAGGTGCTACCGGGGATGAGTCTAGTCGAATTCAGTTTGGTGTCGTGTTTGAACCAACCCTTCTCGGGATAGTAGAAAGTCTCCATGCTGATGTCGTTTGAAGCCCTGAAAAGCTTGGAGGCAACAAATAGTGTAAGAAATCAAAGAATACATTTCATTGAGTTAGGACATTGACCTAGATAAATATATATTTTCACCTAGCTCACTATACATTGTACAATTTAGAAAAAACAAAAAGGACAGTGTTAACCTTATACGGTACAGAATTGCCACCTGACAATGGCTCTTCAAAACGAGAGACACTAAATATATCCAAATTCTTTCCTCACATTTCTAGTTTAACCAACAATGTAATTATGTGTTCTCAAACTGCTCACTAATCATTGTTAGGTAGACAAAAAAATGGGCGTCTTGTGTGATCTTACTTGCGTGGGTAATTTATCCTTGCCTTACAGTTTTGGTTGGGAGTTCATGTCACCGTGAACCAATATTAACTGCAAACCTAAAATACAATAAGAATACGTACATGTAGCCCAAACCCATACTCCTCTGGTCGGTACATTCTGATCAAAATCCATACTAACAATTGAAGAATCATTCGCATGGACATCTATTCGTTTCCAAAATAAACCAGAGAAACAACTTATAGAAATATTGTAAACTCTACAGTAGGAAGCAGGACGTGAAAGATAGGACAGGATCTTAGATAGGATTATTAGACCAGGAATTAGAACATGGAAGCAAAAGGACTATGTCCTAATCAGGAAATTCTGTGACAGTAAGGAACATGGAAAGAAAGGCTACGAGAATCAGGTGACAAGCACTTGAGTAATCTAGAACATGAGTTATACGTGCTGGAACAAGAATGAGGAAAAATGTAAACATCTCCTACACTGGAATCTAAGGACCTAGGAAAGAAGACCTCATTCAAGGATAGAAGTCCAGACCTCGGCAAGGAATGAGGAACGCAAAATGTGAAAAGGATATGGTCAGGAAAAAGGACCGCAAACAATGACTACAAACAAAGTGTAGGAAGTAAGAAGGAGGTGACTTCCTAGGATGAAACCAATAACTCCGGGAAAAAAAACCGGAACCAGTAAATAAAATATGAGAGCCAGGAAATCAATATCAAAACAAGGACATTGATAGAAAGGAACAAAACCTGAAAAGGAGGAAAAGTACTGCTCACTCCTTGAAAACTGTGGAGGATGCTCGACCAAGAAATCGTTTCCACCGAGTACACCGAAACAGGACCACCACTGCAAATCCAGGAGAACAAAAGGAAAATCCAACGAAGATTCATATCAGGAGCGAGGAATGGCTACTGGACACAACAATGGTTTACTGATGTAAATACTGATCTGCTACTTTCTGTACTGATTTCCTACAAATTACATCAGACCCGGAACTACAGAGATTTTCACGATCAATTCTCCTTAGAAGGTCACAAGCAAAGGACTTCTTCTCCAAAGTGCATAAATTCAAATGAAAAACTTAACATGTGGACTTAGGAAACACACCTTTGTAATCCTTGAACTATCCAGTGACTAGGAGCTGAAGCATTTGGTGAACAGTGGAGAAATGCGTGACTCCAGACCCTGCCAACGAGGCCAGTTGCAAGAAAAAGGTAAGTAATTTCTCACAATGAAAAGCACTTAAACACAAGGATCGTAGCCACAAAGCAATACATCTTCAATAGAATGGTACACATAGCTCACGGTCCTTGGAATACTAACATAGATCACTTGGAATGGAACAGGACCTTGAGAAACCAAGCACACTCCAACAAGAAGAACGATGTCGCCAAGAACTCCAAATCCTTTCCAAGAATCCAAAGAGAGAGACGACCACGAAATAATGGATGCCGACACCCAAGAGTCGCTTCCAATTAATTCTGCCACGGCTTGGGCTATCCATTGATCCGTACCTCCTTCCAGCCCAACATCCAAGTACAATGATTAGAACCATATCCTAGGAATGAAGTGAAACCCAGAAACCAGCGATTCAATTGCAATAGAAGTACAAATTTAATGTGGAAGTTTAGAAAGTCAGCTTCCATGTACCTGTCCACCATGGCATGCGGAATTTCTTGTAAGGTTTTGTAAAACACACGGACCACGAGAAATCAGAGGTAGTGGCCCCCGAAGTGATCCCATGGTACCAAACTCAAACAAACGTCTAATGTTTTGGGTGATGTCTAACTGTAATCCTTAGAAACTCACACGAACAGTTTCAATCTAGCAAGCAGTTTGCCACAACCAACCCACAAACCTTCCTCACAATTTGCTAAAACACCTAGAAAATCTACTCCGCCAAAAAAACCCAACACTGAATCTGAGAAACAACTAAACAAAACCCTAGGAGAGAGAACGGTGTGTGCTGGGAACCCTACGGCGTGGACTCCACGGAAACCAATTAGGGGGGAAGACGAACCGGGTATTACGTAGGTGTTGGGTCGGTACTGGGATGGTACGGGTAGAGTATCTGTCGGGTATCACATGGACATGGACATCGTAGTGAGGCTGGAGGGCCACGTGTGTTGGAAATAAATCGCGGAAACACTGTGGGACCACCGCATTGGTCTACAAGTGGGCGGGATATACAAGTGGCAGTTCCTAATAAGAGAGAAGACATGGCGGGAAATTTTGGAGAAGAATTTATTTCACAAGGACGACAGTAATATTTCCAGTTGTTAAGAAAACATAGATATATATGTAATAATTTGATTGGCCAGGAAATAAAATACTATTTTTATAAGAAATATAAACTATAAGTAAAACAAAACAAAAAAATTACGCAAAGAATGACACCAAATTTCCAAGTACTTTGCAAAAGACACATGAAAAAATCATACCCCGCAATGGATTAATAAAAATACAATATGATGACATAATACTCTCCGAAGCATGTAAAAAAAAATTAGAAATAAATAAATAAAAAAACACATGTGCTAATTAGATTGGCTATCAAATAGAATATACTTTCAAATAGAATATTCCTTTAAATGGATTATTTCTTTAAATAGTTTAATGTAGGTGGATAATAGAAGAAGAATATAGAGCGCCATTGATGACATCATACCCTGCAATGGATTCATAAAATAAAAAAATGATGACATCATACTCTTCGAAGCATGTAAAATTCCTTCCATAATTAGAATATTCCTTCCAATAGTATGATAAGTAAATAATATAAAAATATTACAAAGTGATCAAGATGATAAACTTATCTAATAATAGACTTCTAAGTTGTAAAGTTAGAACTTCATAGAAATCATATATGTAATAAAACTATATTGGTACATACGCCTTATAATTAGAGTCACATTATTCTAGGTTTGTTCTTAGAAATTACTAAAGATATTTATAACTGAGATAGGAGAGAAGTAAAAAAGAGGAACAAAAAATCCTGTTGTGGGCAGTTTTAGTCATTCCTAAGTTGTTTAAGATTATTTTTTGTATATTGTGAAACAAATAAATACATATTGGATTAACACATGAAGCAAGTCTGAGTGCAGTAATGGGCATTGGTTTTACATTGAATAGTTACCTTATTCTTCAATAACAATTCGTGGTTAAAAGTAATAAAATATAACGAAGGCAAATCTAAAAAGATAAAGGTATATCATCTTTGCTACAGCTGTCCATATTTTGGTTTAAGCAAAGAATTCTCAAAATGTACCCACTGTTGATAATTTGATGATACGGTATTCATTTCAGAACGTAAATCTAGGTTTCGGCAAGATCAGTTTATCCTTTTGGAGAACGAGCAAGTAAGGACTCTACGACACGCCTAGATCTGAATACACTGTTGACTTTCTTCGCTCCTACCTTAAATCGAGTTTAGATTGAACTTATCCCATATTGTATGCAAGGTAATCCAGCTGCGGTAATATATTGGAGTTATTACAGTTACTCGTTGTCAGTTGGAAACCGAGTCCTAGTTCAGAGCTGGGATGAGAGAAATCAAGTGGAGTGACGTACGCCGCCCCAGACTGTGCGGCAGGGTTGTCACGGTCGTCCGGGACGCTCAGGACGTGGGGACGTCCGCGGACGTCCGCCAGCGCCAGGGGACGTCCTGTGACTTAGAAAAAAAAAATCACCCGCATAGGTTTCACCTCGGGGTGAAACCACATCTTCTACGCGGCAGATGGGTTGCGGGGGAGGGTGCGGCCGTCGCCGCGGAGCGGGGGGGGGCCGTCGGACGCGTCGGGAAGGGGCCGTCCCCGGCGACGGCCCCTTGCCGTCGCCGCGGTGTGGGGGGCCGTCCCTGGCGACGGCCCCTTGCCGTCGCCGCGGTGGGGGGGGCCGTCCCCGGCAACGGCCCCTTGCCGTCGCCGCGGTGGGGGGGGCCGTCCCCGGCGACGGCCCCTTGCCGTCGCCGCGGTGTGGGGGGGGGGGGGGGGGGGCCGTCCCCGGCGACGGCCCCTTGCCGTCGCCGCGGTGGGGGGGGCCGTCCCCGGCGACGGCCCCTTGCCGTCGCCGCGGTGGGGGGGGCCGTCCCCGGCGACGGCCCCTTGCCGTCGCCGCGGAGCGGGGGGCCGTCCCCGGCGACGGCCCCTTCGACGGCCGTGACAGTCCATGATCGGACGGCCCCTCGTTGACTTACGGCCTCGACGGCCGTCCTCCGTTGATTTTTAGGGCTTACCCTTGGCATTTCACGGAATGAGTATAAAAGACCCCTCCTGAAAGTTGCCATTACACTTCTGAATTGTACTCCATGTGCTACTAGTTGCACTTATATAGGTGTGTATCTGTTGCATGGTGAACGGCGGCGTTCAGAAGTGTGTTGAATTGGAGCTTCTTCGGAGGCTCTAATTCTCTTGAGGACGTGGTACCCCGATTTTTTGAAGTTTTTCCGGGCGATCTATCAAGTGCACCAATGGCGTCTAAAAGTTACTCCCCATGGTATACGGAAGTCCATATGATCGATGCGGAGAAGAAGAAGACTGAGATGGTTCAATGTATGCTATGCAAGAACACTTTCGCAAAGAGGATTGAGCGGATGCTCAGTCATTTGGGCTATGACAAAGTTCTAGGGGTACGGACTAGTGGAGTAGGTCGTTGCACTAATTTGTCACCCGCTATACTGTCCTTGTTCAAGAATTGCGGTGGCAAATTCCCTAACGACTCCAGAATATTCATGTTGGAGCAGAGAACTTCCCCGGTGACTCGTGGCAATATATCCCCGAGAGTGAACACTCCCATGGATGTGGACTCATGCGCTGGATCCCGGGTTTTTACTCCGAAGAATGAACCCGTTTTATTTGGTGAGATTGTACCTTTCATTTCCACTTTTCCGGGGGAAGGTAGTGGACCGTTTCCTCCTTTGAAGGCAAAGAGGCAATCTACCCTTCAAGAGGGCTTTGAAGAGACTCAGAGGCGGGAATGCGACAAAGCATGGGCCACATGTTTTTACGAGAACAGTATCTCGTTTAACGTGGCTCAGAGTGCCTCTTTCAAGGACGCGGTGTTGAAGACGTCCAACATAAAGAGATCATACACACCTCCATCTTACCACCATCTCCGAACAAATTTACTAGCCCAAGCAAGGACTGATTTGGAGACTTCCTTGAATGATAGGATTTTTTCAAGTGTTAGGAAGTACGGGGGAACGTTGGCCCTGGATGGGTGGACTTCTGTAAGCAGTCGCCCTCTAATAAACGCAATGCTGGTATCTCCAGCTGGTGAGTTATTCTTGGGAGCCGTTGACACGAGTGGGAAAGAGAAGGATGCTGTTTTCGTAGCAACCGTCATTGAGTTGTTTATCCAACAAGTTGGAGAACAGAACATCATTCAAGTATGCTACGATAATGCTCCGGTGATGCTTAATGCCGGAAAGTTGGTCCAAGCACTCTATCCATCCATATTTGTCCAAGGATGTGCTGCCCATGCGATGGACCTTTTGTTGGAGGATTGGAGTAAGATGAAGTGGGTGAAGGAGCTCCTAGATCGGGCTAAGAACTTGGTTAAGTTCATAAAGATAAGGCAAATGCCACTCTCGGTATTTCGAAAGCACGAGGCAAAACTTAGCTTGCTGATGCCGTGTCAGACTAGGTTTGCATCGCACTACATTATGATTTCGCGTCTACTGAAGGTTCGAGGAGCATTGGAGCAGAGCGTTGTGGATCCTGACTGGAGAAACTACGAAACGAAGAAGACCTTATCTGCCCGTGACAAAGCGAAGATCTCACGCGATGTTAAGAGGGTTGTCTTGGATGACGTTTTCTGGGAGCAATGTGCAAACTTCAAGTGGATGACGAGTCCCGTTGTATATGCCCTACGAGAGTTTGATGCAAAGGAATCGGCATTGGGTAAAGCCTACGTCATTCTCCGCAACCTTGAGAAGCATGTTCTCTCTTTACGCCATGAGCCCTTCAAACTAGACTCAGACAATGCTGATTACTGCGAGGACTCATTTTACGAGCGTAAAGCCATGATTAAATCACCCTTACAGTGTGCTGCTGCGCTTCTAAACCCTTATCTTATTGACGATGAGGACCTTCGCAATGATACTGATGCAATGGCATCGGCGAAGGAGGTCTTGTTGTCGATGGCTCCTCCGACACTGAAGGAAGTGGTCATAGAAGAGTTCTTTGCATTTCGTGAAGCTTATCCTCCGTTTCGTGACGTACGTGAATCCTCTAAGTCACAAATGCCGCCTTCTGGTTGGTGGGATATATACGGATCCGCTGGTAAATTCATTTCCCCAATTGCAAAAAGGATTTTAGCTCAGCCCCTGTCTTCTTCTTCATGCGAGCGGAATTGGAGTAGCTACTCCTTTGTCCACGACAGGAAGCGAAACCGTTTACTTCCGGAGAGGGCTAATGACCTCGTGTTTGTGTATACAAATTCCAAGATAATTTCCTAGTCCAAGTTGAGTGCCTTAGGCAGGTTCTACGGGGAGTTGGAGGGGAAGGAGGATCCGAAGGCCGTGGAAACCGAGGATGTTGACTACTCTAGTGAGTCTGATGTTGATCTACCCTTCGATGATCTATCAATTGACCCCCCCATCGAGGCCCCAGTCGACGACCTCGAGGTGTCTCCGAAAGGAAAATCTCGTTGTTCTCCTGCGCCAATGGAGCGTGCTTTCGAGTATGATGATGTCGAAGAAGAAGGTACCAACGAGGAGGATACGATTCATCTTTCCTCTTTTTTGAATGGAGACGGTTTATTAAACAGTGATAAGATTCTCCGGGGAGGATCCTCTCATACTACCGTGGATTTGGTCATACCAAAGAAAGAGGGAGACCCCACCATTGATACTTCTAAGGTTGTTTCTCCAAACTTCAACCGCCTGAAGGACGATATGGTTCCACCCACTACAAAGGACGATGTGCCCGTACCCGTATCGGGTGCATCTCGCACATTGTTTGGAACTGCAAAGACTAGGGTCCAAGTTGGTGGGTTCGAATCGTCCACGAGGTTGGTTGAGTTGTCTAAAAAAATGAAGGCAGATGCTAAGGCTGCTGAAGTAGCGGAGAAATGTAGGAAGAGATTGGTCCGAACCCGACAAGCGGACCCGGGCCTCCTCTCTACTGATGACGGACTTCCAATTGGGAATCTCTTTGGGCCGAAGTTGGCTTTGGGAAAACCGGACATATTTCCTGAGAAACCCCCTGCTAGAGCCACGTCCAAGCGAAAGGCTGTAGACAAGACTCAGAAGGTGTTGGCTTTCAATCCTGGTAGGCCAAAAACTCCTTTGGATGACCCGAATGGCCCAAAGAAATTCCTGAACCCATTCGAGTCAAAGAAGAAGAGTAAGGCGAGGGTGAAGAAGGTACGCGAGAGCGATGGCGATGACGAATACGATTCTTCCGGTCCTAGTGGGGCCGAAGTGAAGGACGACAGCGATTATGTGGCCTGATTGGGCACGATAGTTAGAAGGCGGCATTTCCAGTGCACCACCCTAGAATGCCACTCTTTTATGAATGTCCATTTCTAGAAACCATTATCATATTATATCTCATTTAAGCGGTGGTGCTTGCCTCTTCAATATTGTCCTCCACGTTGTGTACTTATTTTTACTTTGATTGTACTTCTCGCAATTTCTTTCTTGTAATGAATGTACACAATCTACATATGAAGTTCAATGCATCTAAGTACTAACAATTCTTTCAACACAAATGCAACTCCGATAAAACATAAATGAAATTGTATTAAAACCAGAGGTAATTTTTGCAAGTACATATAGAAGTAGTGTAAAGTCCATACATCCGGCTCCGCAACCAATATATATATATATACTGCTCTAAATACGACTATCACCCAGTGTATTGTCACATTAACCGTAGTAATGCGGGTACCATGTCCAACGTAAATACTCTACTCAACGTCCATTGTTTGCATTTGACCTCCGAGTTTGGCGTCGTTGGCTTGGATGTGTAATCGTACCCCCCGATCGATATTCTTCTTCCACGCGATCCAAAGAACGACGATTATCTTCCCCCCATTCGGGATCATCTTCATAAGGGTTGTCTCGATTGCGCTTCTTGGAATTCTTCCCGTTCCACAACTCCTTTGCCTTCTCAATCTTGGCTACTGTTTCTTGCACAATCTTCTCAATCCTATTGCGTGACCAACGAGAGGAATTATCCTCCGCACGAAGTGCCCTCCTCCAGTCGTTAACTATTTTCTGAAGAGCATCGTCAAACTTCTTAGTGATCACCCAGTAGTCTAGGTCCGAATATTTGAAGGATTCCTCTGTAAAAGTGCGACGATGCTGAATGGCTTCTTCTAGTTTGGCCAATACAAGTGCCCTACCAACCGGGGTTCTGTCATACATCTTGTACTCATCAAGTTGGCCATAGTCCCGTTCTACTTCTCTTCTCTTACCGTCGGCATCTACCACAACTTCCGGTTTTGGAAACCGGAAGAAGCGATTGCGATGTATACTCCAATGTCCACCGAAGTTCCTACAAAAAAATTCTCGGTCCTTGGCATCCGGAATTTCACTTGCCCTCATCTCCACCTCATAGTCGTGTGTCATCCATGAAAGATCGTCCATTCCGGCATCGTTAGCCGTAGATAGTTGGTGAGTCATTGTCTCCGGGTTCCAAGCCAGTGATTTGCCCCAATCATAATAATTCAGTTCTTTCTTAGGTAGTTGGTCTAGTGGTAAATTCCACCGATCAAACTCATGCCCAGGCGGCATCACGTGTTGTAGTCCCAGCATCTCGTAAAAACGTGAACTAATTGGGGAGCGACACATAACACACTGTTTGTTGTTTAAAGCAGCCTTCGCGATGCAGGTTATGTGGAACTTGTGATTACAATTTCCCATCTCAAAGGCCCCTTCCGGCCCAAAATATTGTTGACAGATGGGACACGTTTCCTTCGAATATTCCTCCGACGGTTTGCGGGTATGGATAACCACACGTTTCGATTCATCCAAATGAGATGATAGTACATCGTACGGCATCCACCCCTCCTCGACCTCTAGCGCCCAGTCAATGACCCCTTCTTTATTTTTGGAACTATGTAATGTGCGCTCCATCATTTCTCCTACATTGCGCCATATCGTGATTTTTGTAGCATCCTCGCCGCCCTTGGCTGCTGCCTCGTTATACTTCTGTAAAGATGATTGGATAGCTTCTTCGACATCCATAGAAGTAATTGCACATTTCTTCATATCCTGTTGTGCTCTAGAGACTATTGTCTCCTTATCTCGTAGTTTGTGGACCCAACCAAGCCATGATAATGCCCTTATGGAAGATGGTGTATCATCTACCATCTTTATGGTGGTCTTCAGCCTTTCCAGTTCCGTACGGGCCTCGTCTCTTTCCCTTCTAGCCACCTCCAAATCCCGTAAAAGAATGTCTAATTCTATTGAATCATCCATTGGCCCTTTTCCTCTATCCTCATGTCCTGGTGTTGCTTGGCTAGAGCCAATGTCCAATGGAACTGGACCAGATGTCATTTTAGACTTCTGAGACGCCATCCCTTGTGTGGCCCCATCTCCACTTTTATTTGAAAATTTAGAAAGGCCAAGGTCATCGGAATCCTCACCATCGCTCAGTACTTCAATGATACGAACCTTTCCTTCCACCTTCACCACTTCCTTCTTCACCGTAGGCTTCACTTCTTTTGTTTTGTTTTTCTCCTTCTCTACCGGGTGGTAGATTTTGCACTCTTCCAATTGTGCATAAAAATTCATCTTCACATGGTCCAACCTTCTTGTCAAACTCTTGATTTGTTCTGTTGCATCCATTAAATCCTTACTCAGGGCCACGTTCTCTTTGCCTAACTTCACACGGTCTTCCAGAAGAGGCTTAATGGAAGATGCCAAAGTGTCAAAGCCAAGGGCACCCTGTATCATGCCCGGAGTGATACTTCCAAATGCATGAGCCATATTTATGAGATCTGGTGCCATAGCGCCTAATACGGAAGCCCCTTCTTTCAGGGTGTGTGCAATCTTCAACACATTATGAATTTGTTGCACTTCCTCCGTGGTTTTTCTTGCAGCGTCTCCCTCTGTGGTATTCTCTAAGCCCCCACGCTGTTCATCAGAGGACACCTCCGTCAATTTGATGCTAAAATCTAGTAACTCCTTCAATGATTCATTGTTTGGCATCGACTTCACCAGCTCCATAATCTCCGAAATGGAATGAACTGCATCCTTTGTGCTATCCTCTTCGGTAGGCACTTGTACTATTGCCAAGGAACTTGGACCATCATCCACTGAACGAGGGTTGGAGCATCCGGCTTCCGCAGCCGTAAGATGTGTTGAGCAGTCATTGTCCACCTCCACTTCCACCTCATCTACGGCTGCCTTGCCCTTTGTATCGTTGGAAGATTTCACCGTGATTTCCAGGTCTGCTCTAGGAATAGTAGGGACATTAGTTTCTGTGGCAACGGGGAACATCGTAGCGATCACATTGGCAATGGCAACGGGCTTCTTTTCCTCTGGACGATGCGGAGTTTCATTCTGTAATTTTTTTACTTCATTCTTCGGAAAGCTCTTTAGATGTGGCCACTGCCGCTTTCGGAACTCCGCTACGACCTTCTTTGCTTCCAAAGGATCGATTAGATATAAATCCGGAATGTCTCTTACCATCCATCCAATTTTCAACGGCCTGTCTTTCGTAGTGGGGTACATACACCAACTAATCTTCCGCTTCAATATTAGCTCTGCATATACCATACTGCAAATGGTATAATTGAAATGGCCTTTGCTGGGCTTCCGTTGCCCAAACATAGTAGTCCAGACTTCATATGCCCGATGCAAGAAATGGTCATCCATGCATGACCAGGGCTTGCAACTAAAAGTCCGTGTGTTCATCTCGTGTTCTTCTCGGGGCCACAACTTGTCAATGTGATACATCTTCACATACTTCTTGCACTCCTTGAAAGTCCAGAAAATCTCCCCTACAGATTCCCAGCCTTCTTCTGCTACAATGTATTTGTTGTCTAGGATCTCCCAAGAAAAGTTGTGGCACATTCCCTTCGGCCTGTTCCTCTTCCCGGTTCCTCCAATCTCATCATGTTCCGGATCCGCCATAGTAACCTCGTTTTAAACAAAAACGATATGGTTTTGTTTTAAAGAAAACAAGGAGTTGATAAATGACGTTTACAAAATAACAAATACAAAAAATTCAAAAACTCCCCCCCCCCCCCCCCCCCCACAATAAAAAGGGACCCCCATCTCCTCACCCCCACGTACCAACAAGCTCCCAAGTGAATTGGAAAACTGTAGCAATAGGAGAGGGACAATTGAGGAGAGTGAAGTGAGGAAGTGGGGGACGGCCGTCGCCATATATGGCGACGGCCCCCAACCCTACGGCCGTCCCCCCGAGCCTAGTGCCGTCGCCCCCCAATCCTACGGCCGCGGCCAATGGCCGTCGTCCCGAACCTCACGACGGCCGTTGGGGGACGTCGGGTCGGGGGCCACGGCGACGGCCGCGGAGGCCCGTGCCTCCGCGGCCGTCCCATCGGGCCGTGTCCTCAGCGACGGCCGTCCGATGAAGGCCGTCGCCGAGGGGACGGCCTTGGAGACGGCCCCCGAGGGGGCGGCTTGCGGCCCTCCGATCGCGGCCGTCCCCGCGGCCGTCGCCGTCCGATGGCGGCCGACCGCGCGGGGACGGCCGCGTAGACGGCCTTGGAGACGGCCGCGGGGACGGCACCGTCGGCGACAGCCCGCGGCCGTCCGATCAGGGCCGTCTCCAAGGCGACGGCCGTTCGATCACGGCCGCGATCGAAGGGCCGTCCCCGCGGACGGGCCCTCGCGGAGACGGCCCACGGCCGTGGAAACGGCCCCCGACCGTGGGGACGAGGCCGTCGCGGCCGCGGGAAATTTCCCTCCCCCCCCTTTTTTAAAATACAAATGAAAAAAACATATAATGCTACATCTTCCGACCACATATTACACTAAACCTGTTAATTTCTTTCACCAATTAAAATGAGAACAGCAGTTAATGTAAACATGAATTAAAATACTTCATGGTATGCAAAGCATCTAAATTCTTCAACGAGTCATTATTCCGTACGCTCCACTGAAGTTAATGTATGTGTCATTTATTCGAATCATTATTTCTGTTGTTTCTATCGTACGCATTTCAAGGTGGTCTATCATCGCACTCCAAAAGTTCCTTGCAGAAATCGAACTCATCTAAACTTGTTTCAGAAATTGTAATCTAAATAGTTCTCCGTCTTCTTATTCTCCGCTTTGAATTTTTGTTTTTTTAAATACATAAGTGCTTCTATTATACTTTCATTAAACGGCTTCATATTATCAATTTAATTTGAGTTACCATCTCTTTATGTACTTTTAACGTTCCTCCCTCTATACAATTTCCACTTTCGAATATTGTTTTCATTTACCTCTTCTTTATTTTCCTCTATGTTTATTCCCCTCTAGTTTATGCCCTTTTTTTAACATCTAATTTGTCTAATTTAGAACTTCAACCCTCGAAGCTCCATAAATGTCATTTCGTGAATTTCTTCCTTTCATATCGTTTTGAACGTTCGTATTTCGATTTATTTCCTCCATGACCCATGTTAAAGTATATTTTACTAATTCGACCACTATTCCACCATTTTACTAATTCTACCCTACTGCTTTAGTTTTGAATTATATTCTACTAGATGTACCCTACTGCTTTAGTTTTTATTGAGTACTGTACCCCTCTTTCATATATACGTTTTCAACTCTCCATGTATCACTACATCATGGCCGACTTCTATTTCTTGTAATAATTATAATTTCGATACTTTCCCTCTCAAACTATTCTTTATTCGTCTATTATTTTGATGGTTCACTCATCTGTTTACTTATGAATATACTTCTACTTCACAGCTTTCCCCAAGTGTATCGATACGTTATTTCTTGATATTACACCCGTCGTCGTTATAGTTCTAATATTCATATCCGTCCTCAAACCTCTTGTTCTTTGTGTTGTTCATTAATTTAATTAATTACTATTCCGAAACAATACCACCCTACTAAACATCGTTCATCAGTATTTTTAGTATTCCAATAATATATATATATATATATATATATATATATATTTCTAAAATTATGTCCCGTCAATATACGTTTTCGTGTAATAATTTTATTTCCGTACTTGTAGCTCCAAGTATTTCACGTCGTGACTTTTTAATTTTTCCTTGGTACAGTATAGTCTATGTGTCTCTATGAATTATCGTGCTTGTTAAATTCTCTCATTGTGTCATTAGTAAGTGATTACTTTTGTACGTATGTACTATACATTGTACAAGTTAGAATCCAATTCCATATTTATATTTACGTTAAAGTGTATATGAATAAACATATATTTGTATAGAGTATAATGTAAATGTGTTACCTAATTTATTTATTTTATTTCATATAAGTTGCAAGGTACAACTCAATTCTGGGCGTTGGAAACTAGAATTGTTTATAAAAACAATGATTTCAATTATAGTCGTTCACAAATTGGCATTATTCAGTGACGGTTGAATGTTTTCTGTTTTAATTTTGTTTTTTACTATTATCCCTTCCTCATCTCATAATGTGAGCTAGTGATTTTTTTTTTTTTTTAATGATAACACAATACTACGGTATGGAAGTTTGTAAAATAAAAGACATTAAAGAGCAAGGAGAGTTTTTATATTTCATATAACTCTAAACCAGCCATGAGAAATTAGAATTGGACCATTTGTTATGAAAACAATGATTTGAGTTTTATTCCTCCCATGAATTGCATAATCCCAAGAGAATTGAATGTTTGTTTTGGTTTATTTCACTTTATTATTATCTCCAGTTTCTCTCATAATCTAAACTACTATTTATGTTTTTATTTTTGATTCTACCATAATACTAAAGAACGAGAGTATGTAAAATTAAAGAAATAAAACTGGGGTAAATCATTCCATTAAAAATTAGAGTCAAAGAATCTATATAAATATTTTCATTGTATACCACTATTCGAGAAGAAATTGGATCTATATTTCTAAGAGATTACACTAAACCGTAAACCGGTGAAATATAAATGCAAATCTCTTAACCATTTAAACGTAAGGTGCACCGCATGAAAAACCAAGTGTGTACATCAATTTATGCGTTGAATTACTTCTAGTGCATTCTCTCCGCGATGTTCCTCTTATCATATTGTTGTTGACATTTACTCTTTTGATTCGTTAATATAAAATGTTAATTCATTACCGTATGCTAAAACATGAGTAACTTCGTTTCTTTAAATGACAATTGGTAAAAACTGTTTTAGTGTACCCACAATGTTTACGGTTCTTTCCATTCAATAGGATATATATTCTTCTTCATAAACGTGTTCACATTATTTGTAGATCCTAGGGGGTTATCCACCCCCAAAGAACCAAAATATCACATAGTTCATTGGATCCCAATTTCAAACGTCGACCCCACCTCCCCGATCACAGGATCTTCAGGACATTCCCCACAATATCCGGGATATGTCTGAATTTTCCATTTGTAGGAGATATGCTGTCCAAACAATCCCAAGTGGGATTCTTTGGGACAAGAAGGAGGGGCGAGAGTAGGGGAGGAGAATGGGGAGGAGAGGAGAGAAAACACAAGGGGAGGGGAGTTCCTTCGATCCTCCCCCCCCCCCGGCCGTCCCCGGGGATGGCCACGGCCGACCCCGCGTGGACGGCCGTCGCCCACGGCCGACCCCGCGTGGACGGCCGTCGCCCACGGCCGACCCCGCGTGGACGGCCGTCGCCCACGGCCGACCCCGCGTGGACGGCCGTCGCCCACGGCCGTCGGATCTTCTCCGACGAGAAGATCCTACGGCTGCGGACGACCGCCGTCCACGCGGGGTCGGCCGTGGCCGTCCCCGCGTGGACGGCCTTGGCCGACACCGCGGTCGCAGCCCCCCGACCCCGGGGTCGGCCGCGGCCGTCCCCGCGGGGTCGGACAAGGCCGTCCCCGGGGACGGCCACGGCCGACCCCGCGGTCGGAAGGGCCGTCGGCGTGGTCGGCCGTGGCCGACCACGCCGCTGCAGCCTCCGACCGCGGGGTGGAGCACGGCCGTCCCCGCGGTGGGCCGCGGCCGACCCCGGGGACGCCCGTCGACGTGGTCGGCCGTCCCGACCGCGGGGCGGCGGTCCACCGACGCACCCTTTGGGGAGCGGTCGCGGCCGCACGACCGGTCGCGGCCGCGATCGTTGAGGGCCGCGACCGCTCCCGCGACGGACCAGTTACGGCCGTTGGATTCTCCATTCCCCGAGATCCAACGGCCGTAGGGGGGCCGTCGTTTGACCTAACTGGCTGCCTAGGGGTTTGGGCGAGCATAAATGGCTGGCCCTTCTTCCTTTTTCTTCACTTGGGTGCTCGTGCTACATGTGCTGGATTTACTTCAGCTCAGTTGCGTTCCTCCAAGCTTTTACTACTTCCCCACGGGTTGTCGTGGGATTGTGTTTAGGGTTGTGAGCACCGTTTGTTGGTTATTATGAAACCAACAATATAGTGCTTCATACGTACGGTTTTTTGGCAGGAGTTCTGGGTTTTGTTTTAGTCCTTATGCACTAGATATATACGAGATTAAATCAACTTTTATACGGTGGGGAGAAGTTACAGGCATTGTTACGAGGTTGGTACGATACACGGTATTCACAGCTACTCGCTTACCGGACTTTCGCCATGCCTCGTAACGACCGGGGAGGACCCTCCACTCCTAAAAGGAAACACCCCTTGGATCCATACGCTACGAATGACCCTGATTGTGTAGCAGAGATTGGATGGGAGGGGGAACCATCACCATGGCGGATGGTAACTTGCAAGGAATATGTCAAGATGAAGCACCTCATGAAGTTGATCCCAGTACATCTACGTACCGAGGCTGCGGAGAAACAAGCAACACGGGGAGAGATCAGGATCGACAATTGTGAAAGTAATCATTTCAAAATTCGATACAACGAGGTTTTTCGAGCAGCACGAATCCAGAACTCCCGACCTCATATCATGTTGTATTCGAATATGGCAATGGTGTGGGCGGAGATAGTCTTACATAAGAGGGTTGACTGGACCACAGTCTCGGGCCTGAGGACAGATAGAATGAACAGAGACAGCATGGATCTTGTAACAGACTGGAGTGGACATAGCGATTGTCCCCCATTACATATTTCAAACCGTCGGAGTCCACCGGCACAAGATGCAGGAATACAAACTCTAGCCATCGAATATAATGATGAGGAACAGGAGAGACGTCGTTTAAGCTATGATGATGAAGACAACTATCGAGGGCGTCGCTCAAACGAAAATCCCAGGAATCGCAGAGGGCATCGTGCCAGAGAGTCATCACGTACCAACCATGAGGAGTATGGACAAAGCTCTGCCCACGGGGGACACCGTTCGCTAGATCGTCAGGACATGGGACCCCACGAACAAGGCTATGGCCACGGGGAACCGGAAGGAGCTGATTTACCCTTTGACTGTGCGGATGGTGCGTATGGACCCTATGGGGGACGATCGTGGCCAGATTATGCAACGGGATCAAGATACTTTAGTAACTATGACGACGGCTGGTCGGAAATACCGAGTCCTCCAAGGAGTGCTAGTCCGCGCCATCGAACACCTCCGAGAGAGGTACCTCACGGTTATTCCCCAGATCGCGAAGAAGATACGCAGAGACTGGGACGTGATGATTACGCAACTCCCCCTCCATACCGCGGATATGGTGGTCATGGTACCCCATCTGCCCTATTTGCAGAAGATGATTACAGATCATCTTCGCGGACTCCGCCTGGAATATTTCCTCCACCTCTAGGTTATCACACCGACGGTACTGATCACAATAGCGGGGACAACCGCAACGTACTTCATCGCGATGACAGAGTACCACCTCCTCCTTTTGGATACCCTTCCGGTCGAGTTGTAAGAGATAGCTATTTTGAGGAAGAACTAGAGTTGGAGCGAACAAGGCAAAATTACGTACTACAGATGGAGAATCATGCGTTTCACCTTAGACGGGATAATCGAAGATTGATGGAGGAGAGAGAGAGACTTCTGAGAGCCTCCACAAATTCTGCAAGGCACGGGCCACAAGAAACGTACGATCGGGGAGGTCCAAGCGAACTCCCCAATGATGGGAACTATTATCATCCATATGACTACAATGGATTAGGGTGGAGGGGAGACTATTAGAATGGGGTGCATGGTAGTACTTTCTACAGCATTGGAGCGTACCGAGACTTTAATGTGGACTTCGCATATTACAAATTTACAACGGAAAGTAAAAGATGCAAGCATAGTATGTACGTAGTTTGCAGTTTTGTAGATGGAGGTTTAAAATGTACGGACTCAAGAATACAGGCACGTGCCACATTTTGCAAGTAGAATAGATATAATTAGTGTTTTAGAGTGTAGTTGTGTTGTCTTTTATATTGTAGTTGTCTTCACATTTGAAAGGAATTTACCTTTTTAATATTCTTGTAGCCGTATTCGAAGTGCACATTACTATCAATATCACTATTTTTAAAATGACAACTTCCTATTGACATGGGTTACGAGTCTACGGCTTACGAGCACTAGAATATAATGAATCTCAAGACAAGTATGCAAAATAATTTTCAATTATTTTTTTGGCTAAATTAATAAGAATATCGTGAATGATATTTTTTGATGGATGCATATTTATATCTAAGGTATTTGTTTGTACAGGGGATTATGAGCAATCACGTTTTGCGGCCCTTACGCTTTCGTCTTCACGAAAAGAACTTGAGTATACGCTTGCCAATATTTGTAAGAATAAAAATTACAAAGCATAACGGTTACAATTCACATATCGCATAATTTTCATAATTAGAATTGAGAGTATCGACTTTTAGCTAGATGTGTGGAGCCAATCCGTTTTCCTCATAATACAAGGGGTAGAAATAGACCAATCTTAGTACAGAGACCATATTTGAACCAAATGCAAGTAAACTTTATAAACAAAATATTGACCGGTGTACAAAAATTGAGATTCCAACATCTCATAATAATATAGAGTGTAAATATGACTATTCACTACTAAGAGCTATGCCCGCCGTCCGGTAACAAAAAAAACATTATGCTTTTATAGGAATACGGAAAGGTAGATATGTAACTCCATATCAGTAACCCTCGCGATAGTGCTCGATGGGAGTGGGCCAGTTGTGTGTATCTCTGAAACGGTTAATAAGATGTCCGAGTCCACCAATCGTTCCTCTGTTGTTTTGGCAAACTCTCTCAAAGTAACCTTCGAAAACCATTGCGAGTTCTCCGATATTCTGGAAATGGCGTGTTTCTACTGGCTCGGCTTCGTGGTATGCCGTGCACATGTTGCCCCTGTTGATCTTCGCCGCTATCTTCGCAGCTGCGAAATCCTCCGATGCAACCGTCAAATCTGGAATGATTTGAATATCTTGGTTTTCCTTGTGTACGTATACCACGCGAGGATCCACCCAGTATCGCCTCCTCATAGTCTCCTCCTTCTGATGGACACTCTCAAAAACCCAAGGCGACCTTCTGTTCTCTAGTGTCTTCGTCATCAAGCCCCAATCACAAACCCCGATGTAGATCTTGGACTCATCTTCCGGAAAGTGAAGTAGGATGTTGTCCGGTGACAAGTCATTGTGGAGGTAACCGTATTTGTGTACGGCATCTATGATGTTACACAATGCCCAAGCAAGCTCTGTACGCTTACTTCGGAAAAGTTGGAGACGCTTCCCTAGAATCGGACTGTCGTCTGCATTCTCTCTGAAGATGTAGTCGATGGGGAGGTCACCCGGGGCCTCGTTGTCTCTCTGTAGCATGGCTCGAAGGGTCCCACCGTTCCACCAGAACATGAATCCCACATATTCCAACTGATGAATGGCCTGGAAGCAGATGACACCAGGATGGGGAATCCTTATCGCAAGAGATTCATTGTTGTGGTCCACACGTGCCAAATCCGGCCTCATAGACCAATTGAGCGGCCGTTTCTCAGCAAACTCCCAGTACGGTGGGATTTGCGGGTTTCCTTCGATACGAACCCTACGTATGGTAGCATAACCACCTCTCTGGACTTCCTTGTCCAAGTAATAGAAAACTGCAAAGTCTGCCAAGATAGTCAAATGCCGTTTACGTAAGTCAGCCGCCGTCTCCATCCCAATCGGAGAATTCCACCAAGTAATAGACGCCCGTCGATGCTTTCTTGAGCTATGGGGCGCCATTAGTCTCGTGAAGCAATCTGCCTTTGCAATAGTATCCTTGAAGGCCTGGACTCCCCCCCTTTGCGCCTTTGCATACTTAGTAATAACCTCTTTAGCATTCCATAACGCATCGTGTGCACGTTGTGACACGAAATGATCGTAACCGGGCTTTTGTGTATCCGAATGCCAGCACGGATCCATCAAACGATCCCTAATCTTTGTCTCCATCTCTGACTTGAATTTCCTGGGCCCATCTTCCTCATACCGAACGTAACGACTATTCAATGAAACAAGGGTATTCTCCTGGTAAAATTCCACGATGAATGCCACAATATAATCCTTGCAACGTAAGCTCGGCATGTCATCGAATTTGTTCGCCCATTCCCCCACATTCTTCTGCTTCTTATTCTTCGGCATCGTGGAAAGCCTTCAAGGCTTCAAGAAATCGTAACCGCAACTCCAAAGAAACCCTCAATTCCCACAATGATTAATAAGAGCAATACAAATCCAAAGGGTTTTGAAAAAAACCGTTTAAAAATTCGAAAAGTCCCCCCCCCCCAAATGAAGGACCCCTTTCCTCCCGGTGAGAACCACCAACGGAGAAGGATCAAGTCCCCCACCAGTAGCAATCAGCCTCACTCGAAAAGGGAGAAAAAAGGTAAAAAATGAAGAGGCGGCTTCTCCTTATACAGGGGAAGCCGACCTCGCGGCCGTCCGATCTACGCCCCCGTGGCCGTCCGATCGGGCGCGACTCCGCCCGAAGGCGCCGGCCGTCCGATCGGACGGCCGCGTCGGGCGATGGCGCCGCGTGGCCGTCCGACCGACGCGGCCGTCTCCGCAGTCGGCCCCGTCTGCACGCGGTCGGCCACGCCGACGGCCGTGTCTCCCCGCGGTCGCCCACGCGGACGGCCGCGGGATCGGACGGCCCTCCGCGGCGGCCATGGTCGGCCGCGGAGGGCCGTCCGATCCAGTCGCCGTCCCCGCGGCCGACCGCGGAGACGGCCGCCCGATCGGACGGCCCACCCAGGCCGACCATGGCTGCCGCGGGCCGTCCGATCCCGGGGCCGTCGCCGTTGCCGACCGCGGGGACGGCCACGGGGACGGCCGCGGGATCGGACGGCCCGCGGTCGGCCGCGCCGATCGAGCGGTCCCCGATGGCCTGCGCCGGGATCGATCCGGGCCGTCGGATCCCGCGGCCGTCCCTGAGGCCGTCCCCGCGGTCGGCCGTCCCTGAGGCCGTCCCCGCGGTCGGCCGCAGCGACGGCCGTGGGATCCGACGGCCCTGGAGGGCCGCCCACATCCGACGGCCCGCGATGTGCCAGCATGGCCGCATCTTGGCCGTCGGATCGACGTGCGGCCGTCCGCAACGACCCCGCGGTTGTCTTCGCGGCCGTCCCCGCGAACGGACGGCCGAGATGAGGCGTGGTGGCGGGATCGGCCGATCGGACGGCTGGGGAATGTTTTTACCCCTCCGGGGTCGCAAAATTATTAACGCGGCGTAATTCTCGAGCGTCGGGGACGCCACGTCCGGGACGGGGGACGTCCGGGTCGGACGACTTGACGTCCGGAGCCGGGTCGGACGTCTATTTGAACAACCCTGTTGTGCGGGGACCGGTTCCAACATGACACAATACAAAACTAAATAGGAGGCGGTTTCATGTCCGTGTTAGGACACATTCTTTTAAAATCAAATTTACTTCCTTTTTGCCTAAACAGAGTCTTTCCTAATTTTGAGACTTTTTACCATTTATACACATTTCCTATTTTCCTAATTTGTAGAGTTTTTACCAATTTCACACATTTGTATGTTCAAAGGGGGATCTTATATCAATGTCCTAATCAGTCCATGAACCCTTAAGTTGAATGTCCGACAACTTCATTTCTTTCTAATAATATTGAAGGCAGACCCTGATTCAATCTACACACGGAAACAATGTATTAAATATACAGATGGAATAGTTTTATTTTCATTCATTCATGACCATAATAATTATACAAGGCATTTGACATTGGTGAATAAGTCCACATATACCATATTGTATAATTTATTTTATATTTCAAATTTTGATCGTAGCAAAAACATAACCAACAATAAAGTGTCGTGGATGACATCCTTTGCATTGAAGTTTATAGAATTAAAAAAAACAAAATTCGTACATTGGTTAAAGATTGGAATATTCCCTGAAATAGTACTTTACAGGGTAATGTAGCCAGCAAAAAATTGACAAAGATGACATCTTTTCCCTTCACGTAGTAGAAAAATATAATAAAAAACATGCATATAAAGGGAAGTAATTAGGATTTAAAGTAGATTGGTTAAGAACAAAAGACCTCCGTATTTACATTTGCAAAGGAAAAAGGATTTCTGGTACAAAGGAAATCATGATGTAATGGACTCGTAGGAATGGAATCGTTTCATTCTTCTGGTACTACCAATATTCATTCGATTGAGCATAAATTCATCTAGAGGCGATGTATTTCATTAAAGTTGGATGTGTTCTGATTGTGTGCAATGCTGGCTTCTAATGGTTCATTTGTATATGGATATGGTATTTAAGTACAAATTACAGTACTCTATTCAAAAACAAGAATTCCCTAAAACATTTAAGTCATTTCATTCTGTTTAGATACTCACTGCAATTGTACGGGAACTGATAGCAGCAGGATGCATTTTTTAAAATTATTATTTAACATGACTATAATGCTACATCAACAGCACTGTTGCATATGACCGAAACAAACCACTCAAAACTAAAATTTAAACAAATCTAAGTCACCTAAACTTCCATTGCATCATGGCAAGCTACGAAAACAACTGCAGGGCATAAACGTATCATGATTCTCCTGGCCAGACTACTGGGTTTGAACTCCTTAGTCAACTACTAAAAGTTGAGAGTGGATGTGATCTTGGGCCTCAGTGGTGAGTTTGTACACCTGGGTACCTCCACGTCCTCCTTTCTGACGGTGCGTGGCTGCTGGTAAGTCAAACTTTGTGGCCACTACCAAGTGAGAGTAAATGAAAGCGGGTATGCGTGGATCTTCCTTAATGTAAGATGTACTGCTACTACCCCTTTGCTTATAATAAGTCCCAATCACAATTTGCTCTCTGCGATAGACTGTCTGACCCCTGGTATCTTCCTTCCTATCCTCTTCAACGCCGTGCAAGGGCTCTTGACACTGAAGTATCCATAATTCAAGAAACCCGGATCCGTCATCTGCTAGGACTGCAAAGTGATCACCAACCTCCAACGTGGCAGCAAGTGACTCTTCGGCACTCATGCGGGGATGGATTCTAGTCTCCTGAACATCAAGCCGCGCCCTATCACGCCTTGTTAGTGTTTGGGGCTCACATGGCTCTAGCCTAATCAGAGTGAACAGTTCAACAAACCCTGCACTATCGCATGGTCCAGCGCCACCGTCCAAGCAGAACTTGCAAAAGCAAGAGAGTTGCCGGGTCTGCAATGATGTCCCCTCTAATCCAACACTTCTAACCTGGTGAAATGATCTGGTACCTTCTACAGTGCGAGCAATTGGAGCCTGGAATTGGTTCACATCAGCCTCTTTTACATCATAGAAATGCCTGTGTACTGATCTTCGAGCACTGTGGTAACCGGCATATTCGCGGTTCATTGCTTGACGCAGGAAAGTCACCACATCAGATGAGTTATGTAGTTGCACTCCATCACGCTTCACTTGCTCCCTGTGTAATGCCTCCTTCACGTGAGCCCCTGCTCCATCCCAGTGGCCCTTATCGTGACCCGTACCAAATTGATTCCATTGCATCACACAGCCAAGGGGTAACTCTTCCGAAATTGTTAGAGAAGGATAGCTGGCAACGAAATACAGTGACTTGGCACACTTAAATTGTGAGGCACAGCCATCAGAGAAGACTATGTGCTCCACTGGGAAAAGAAACCCTTGTTCCTTCAAAAAATCTCTATGAAGCCCAAAACACTATTGAACAAAGTTGTTATCATGGGACTTGTCATCGCTGATATAAAAATGATACTCCATGAGTATCTTATTCTCAGGATCCAACCCGTCCCATTCAGGATGAATTCGGAATGTAATATGAACCAAAATTAACACCTGAAAACTAGACCAATGCTGGGACTGAACCTCGTTCTGCCACTTGAATCCATATTTTTCAGCGAAATCTACAACTGAAACCATTGCATCGGGACTTAAGTTTCCCATGCATACCTTGAACTACTGATCCTGCCACTTTGCTTCAAAGTTGTGGACCAAAAATTCTTCCAAGTGGGACCGCAAAGATGATACCAAGTCACACGGTGGGGTCAACTTGTGCTCCAGACGAAGTGCATGCCTGTCATTGCCGTCTTCTCCTCTCCCCACAAATACCATCTCAAACAGCTTCCAGGAAACCAGAGCATTCATACATCTAGAGAGTTCGTTGGGGCAAATCTTCAACTTCGTAGCCCCACACAGCGTACAATCTCTCTGAATGCAACTTAGTGCATGGAACTCTTCTTCTTCGGGCTTTGGGCACATAACTTCATCATAAAGTCTCGTAACTCAGTGAAAATTCACCTCCGATGCTGTACATACGCCCTCTCCACCCTCTGGTCGACACACCTCACACTGGCAGGAGCAGTTTTTGTGCACTGTTCCACGGCGCATGAAGTTCAGTGCATCCTTCAATTCAGCCATCTGCACATGGTACCTGCAGCAGCAGCTATTGAACTCCTACATCCTCCGCACAAACCAAGATTTCAGTGACTCAAAAGATCGCACTCCAATTTTGATGCCACTATGTGCTACTTTGAATCGCGTGTAGAAGGAAAGCTGAGGAGGCAAAATCTACAGTATTTGTTAGGAAAAAAAATAGAATGAATCAAGGAACTGAAATACATGACGATAACCCCCGCCTTGTGTCTTGCCTGATGAGAGCTTATAAACTATTCTTTTGCGACAAAATAAAAATTTAAAAAATACATGATGACTTGAATTCCTAGGAATACATAACTGTTTCTAGAACTAAAGTTCCTAAACATGACGACTTCATTTCCCAGGTAGACATTACTATTCCTTGCATTAGTGTTCCTTGACTTACTGTTCCTTTAATTCCTAGACAGAACCGTTATTCCTGCATCATCGACTTCATTCTCCGTTCCTTATAGATCATGTCCGAGATGAAGTAACAGTGGCTGAACTCACTACATCATTTCATGAGGAGCACAGTGAACATGACAGTACTTCAGCATTACCTCTACTTCAATTGCTTGTAAAATGTGATGGTAATTAACTAATCCAAGGAAATATCAAAATGAACCGAGGAACTGAAATGTGGAGAAAAAATCTAGAGATAAAACTAGAAAATGACGGAATGAAATCATGTCTAAGCGAATTAGCCTAGAAGAATACAAAAAAAAATTCAAGAGACTAACTACTCCTAGATTATAGCTCAGGGCCGAGACTGAGTGACATAGACTACATCGACCAGTCACTGTGTTGTTGTTATTTGCAGAGTGAATATACTAGTCACTTGGGCATGACATCTACCATACACTGTGTCTAAAACAAGGTGATTAATTAACTAACCTGAGATTCAGTGAGGTGATGTGTGGGGGGGTAAATCCACTCCTTTACACCGATACGTTTTCTTGCAACGTTTTTTCTGTTGGGACTAGTTTGAGTGTTTGTTGTCCAGAAGTCTTCTACCAACTTCGTCACATGAGGAGGTAGACAATCAACTCGCCTTTAACGCTAGCCTCCTCACCAAACCCGACTTCAAGTTTCATCTCTGAATTCCTGTCAACAAACTGGTCTGTCGAGCGCTAATATCACCCAAGCTTAGAAGCATGGAAATGATCACATTCCTGGCTTGTTGTTGGTCTTTTGAATGACCACCTTTAACACACTGCCATCCTTGAGAAATATTTGCCACTGCACTGTGAGCTACCTCCATGTTAGAGTAATTAGGGAGTACACTACGCCAAATACTGTGCTTGAGAATCTTCGGTAGCAAGGCTTGTTGATACTCTATTCCCCTGCTACTTGTCTCATCAAACCATCTCAAAGCTAAATCCTCTGCTGCACGAGTAGAGGACCTTTGGATATTGATGGTCACACTAACATCACTGTCTAAACTATCCTGACACACCCTCTGTAATCTCTCCTTCCTCCTCTCTCGGCACTTCTTCTGTCTAAGAGCCGCTTTCTCCGTTTTCAAAACTAAGTTCTCATGAACAGCTAATCAGGCTCTGCTACCTTCTTCAAGTCGTCTATCATCTCTACGGGGAGCCATCCTAAAAACTGTTTGAAAAGAACAGTTCAATAACTAACGATCCTAATTGCTGAAATATTAATCGTAACGATGACAACCACAAGGCCTGTTTAAACTTACCGGTTGCATAGGAAGTCGACCAACTCTACAAAATGATTTCAGCGATTGGAATGCAGTAGCTAGTTTATTAAAGAGAGTCATTGGTGGAGTATCTACCCTAGCCACTCAGTATACTCCACATTAACGTTTTGACAACCTGTCGAAGATTATATAAGGTTGCTCTATCTATGCATCACTTAGCTGGCACATGAGCTCTAATCTACTTCAAACTTGTTCATACGTAAACCACCGCAAGCATGCTTCCTCGCTAATTAGGTACCGAAACTTGTACCTGCAAAAAAGGAAGTCATGATTAGAGACTGCGAAATTCTTGAAAACGAAATTAAATGAAATATGACAGAAACCCATGAGGCATTCCAAAAGAGACAGTCAACACTTACCTCACCACAAGCATTTACGCATCTGTGACTGAACCTCTGAATCAAATTCAAAGTTGGGTAGTGCAACTCTAGTTTCAAGGGGTTTCGGAACTTAATTGTGAGATTGGGGTTTGCGGCTCTATGTCCAGGAGGCTATAGAACTCTGAATCAGTGAAGCTACGCTCCGAAAGTGATTGACCGACTTCTATTGTTTCCTCCCTCTCCCTGTAGAAGTCAGTAATCAACGTCTCATAAAAAAACCACTCATCAACCTCTGGTTCTGTCACTCTTTCTTGTTGAAAATAATCAATGATCAACGCTTGTGAAGCAGTTGAAGAACTTCTTCGTGAACCGATACTTACAAAATTTCCTATAATTCAACTACGCAAGGAGTCTCGCAGACGCGGACAGTGTTGACGAGGGAAACGCAGGTGAGAGAGACAACGGTATCTCTACTGTGGTGTTGTCACATGCAGTTGGATTACGATCTAACGGCGCAGATTTAAAGTGGCCAAGGAACTAAAGGTCCTAAAAATGAACGACTTTACTTGAATTCAACGGTTTCCTTTTCCTATTTCCAGATTCAATATGGTCGTTAAGTCATAGAGAACATAGGTCGCAGGCAATCAGCAAATGCAAGCCGTTAGACGAGTGAAAATTCTAGGTGCCAAAACTGGAATAATACAAATCAGAGTCGAATTTCCTTTCCTTACTCCCAGCGCCCTCATAATTCCAGGATGCGGCCATTTCAAAAATTCCCCCAAAAAATAGTTTCTAGCCTATTGCAAAATAAAAAACAAAATCAAGTAGCATAACGTTGTACGCCCCAACCCAATCAATGCATCTCAAAAACTAACACACCGTGTACTTATAACAAGTTCCTGACTATATGGCTTCTCCTTGTGACATTCCTAGATTTTTTAGCAAACTAAACTCATAGGAATACAAAACACCAATCATTTCTAATTATCTATTCATGTTAATATGCAAAAACAATGAGTGCTAGAACTTGCTGGAATACAATAATAAAAAAAAATCATTTTCTCTAAATCCAATCACAAGGTCAAAAATCTCTACTTCAGTGGAAATGACAGTGTGACGTTCCTACCTAGACATCCTAGGATGCTTCCCCCCCGATCGCAGCTGCAATAAAGTATAATGTTATCAATTTCTGTACAAAGACAACCTGCCGCTGCGTGGACTTTGACATTCTTCACAGAGGAAGAGTAACCGCCCTTAAACTCATGAACAAGCTAAACTACAGCACGAAGCAAAATCCTCAACACATTGTAAACCTCAATACACAACCAACAACATGCGACAGCAAACACGCAATAGTGTGCTGCATGGGCAATCAGAGGACATCAGTGAGAGAGACGATGACGTGGACAAATGAAGAGCTAGCGGTGCCTTCATGGCATGGCGGCCCGGGAAAACAGGATCTCTTGAAAACAACGAGGCAGTAGTTATGACCGATTCCATGTACATCATATACTCATGAATCTATTTGTGTACAAGTAGCACACAGGAAGACGTCGAGGGTCAAGTAACGGAAGAATGACCATTTTCATTATTTGACAGAAGGCCATTGTAGAAATGCGTGCCGCGGTCGAGTATCATGCCTCCAATTACAAAAAACCTTAATTTTCCACTTTGTATTCCGTTGCAACTGAAACCAGCACTTACTTCCATGTACAGACCAAATTAACTATGTACTTGTAAAATCAGGGATAGATTCCAATAGGCTATTCCTTCTTATCTCCTTTGCAAAAAACAAAAACAGAATTAGAGCCTTTGATGTTAAAGAATTCTGTACTTTTCTCATATACAAGTACTGTGTGACTTTTTTGTACTAGTGCACAATAGTACAAATTGAACACACTTAACTTGCTTTTCTAACTGATTCAATAATGCATAAGAAGTCCCTACATATGTAGTATTTGGAAAAACAAAACAAAATCCAAAGAAAAAGCTTCTAAGTACAGGTAATTAAAAGTACAAATTCATGCCTTCAATGTATATTGTACTATGACTCAAAAAGTACATTGGTCTAACATACTTCTACCCCATTGCTAAACAACACAATCGCGACCATGCTTCCCACGGCGTGCTCTTAGTTCCGACGTCCATGTAAGATATCTTGTCCCAAATGGACCCTCCGCTAGATTCTGAACCAACCTTTCGATGTTTGCAAGAATCTGAACATCGACTTCCGACAGCCTATGCTTCTCGGGATTCTGTGTACTCCCGGCTTGGGAGGACTGGGAATCAATTTCTGAAGTTGGCGGGGTCATACTCTTGGGCGTCGCCATGAAGACGATCTGTGTCTCCAGCACCTCAATCGCGTGGCAGAAGTCACTACGGCCTTGACTCAACTGTCCGCGAGTGTCACAACTGTGACTATGGAAACCTAGTTTGTGCCTTGCAACGACATGCATATTGCAATACACACACTAAGGCGTACACATCATCCATGACAACGGCATGCTTAGATACTGATGAGGGCTTCCTTAAGCACGGTTCGAAAGCAAGAAACGGTGGCGTGAAACAATATCAAATCTAAAGAACGAATTGTAGTGAGGTTTTGGGGTTTAGAACGCAGGCGTTTATCTCAGCAGTTTCAAACACAATAGGAGCAGGAGACGACGATGTAGACACTGCTCCATCAAACAGACAACCATTTCTTGCATCCGTAAACCCTAAACGACTCTTCAAAATGAACCCTAAACACGGAGATCAAAACACTGCGCAATAATTACAGTACCCTTCGAAATGGGCGGCTGTGTCACTGTGGGCCATGGTCATGGCCATGGCATGCAATGGGATGGATGATATGGGCGGGTTAGTGTCTCCTTGGGAGTTTATTGTAACACTGGTCAGTGTTCCGGGGGTCGGGGAAGTTACTGTGTCCAGGAGTTACCATATTACCACGGCGGCGGTGGCCAGGGGTGAAAGTCACGGCTGCCGTGGCCGCGCGTGCGTGCCAGCTAGGCTTCACTACAAGCGATTTTGCCTTCTCCGTATTGAAGGAGGTTGGGTTTGTGTCTTTGAGGGGATAGGTTTTGCTTGTCTTTGTCCTCGCTTCTTTTTCTGTGGATGCCTGCATTTCTTGGCTAAGGTTTTAGGTTTGGGAGTTGGTTTCTGTCTATGCCCCTGTGATTGTCTGTGTTGATTCTGTTTCGCTAATGTCCTTCTGACTGCCATGAAGAGCTCTGCTATTGATGCCTAAAGCTTTGCGTTCGTTGTACCCCTTGTGTCTATATCTTCTGGGTTGGGCTCCTGTGATGAGGGAATGTCATGTGTAGGTCTTTGCGCTTGTTGTCTTAAGATCCATTGCTCCACTAGGGTAAGTTTCTAGCTGATCACGCCGTTGGTTTCTGTGGCAAAGGTATTGTCTTGGACCCATAATTCCTTGAATTTTTCCCATAGACTAGCTAGACGGTCGGGTTTTTGGAGGTATCTTGTTATGTCTCTTTTTGCTTCCATTCTGACACATATAGTTGTCCGCCATGCATTGATGAGTGCCACACCTAGATGAAAACTATCACCATTCATCTCGAATCTGCATCTTTGGCACCGAAAGTGCCATAATATGGCTGATCTAAGTATCTTCCAGGTAGTACCTCTGGTGACTATTGTTTGTCCCTTTGAATCCCACGCAAAGGAGTTGTTCATTACCTTGCCTAGGAGAGGGAAGATTCCCGTAATATGTTGCGGCCACTGGATATCATTTTGGAGGTACTCTGATTGAATGGCCATTGTGTTGTACCGAACCCATGCTTCTCTAATATGTGGGTGATCTACCATGGCATGTTGTACTGTGTCAGTTGTGTCATTGTTGCACATTCGGCAGTTTCCATCTCCTCTGGTCTTTTTCCTCCAGTCTCCTACCAGAAGACCCCCTGAAATGGTGAGCCAATTCATTGCTGACATTTTTCTTGGCTTTCCATGTGTGCCAAAGATGTTTGAAGTAGGCTTTCCTTTCTTCTTGAGAGAATCCTTGATTGGTTAGGGCCTGATCAAAGGGAGAGGGTGTGATGTCCGTCATTAGGTCTATTCTGTAACCCTGTTTGGTTTTGTATTGGAAGAAGGGGATTTCTTTCATTTTGTCTATTTGCCTCCATCTCCAAGGGGCCGGATCCCATTGTAATTGAGTAAGTAGCTCACCTCAATATAGCCACAGGGAGTGATGTTCTTCAATGTCCTCTCTGGGATTTAAGGAGGTAAACTTGTTTTTGATGTCGTCTCTTCCTGCTATTCTAACTGGGAGTAAGGGTCCAGGTTCAATCACGCCGAGTATCCTTGACTCCTTGACTAGTTTCCTGTTGGGCTGAACTCTACACTTGTCGGCAAAGGTTTGCCCCTCTACAGCTGCTCTGATGTGGTAAATGAAATCTACCTTTTGATTATATGTTAGGGCTAACCATCTCTGCTTTCTGTTGGGTCTTTGGTCTTGAGCAGTCCATGGTATGCTTGCTAAAATCTTTTGACAAAGTCTTTCTGTTTTGTTATGGCAGTTATCCGTTTTCACTCTAATGTCCTTGACTATCTTCAAGTCATGGGTTGCTCTATTCCAAATATCCCTTGTCGGAACACAAAAACTTGCTTTTCATCCGGTTAACACCAAAACAAGCGTAAACTCCCTTCCTATCCGTGTGATTTCGAGTATCGTCCAAGGATTCAATAGTGCTTTATCAGGTAGCCACTCACAAAAAATCCGGTTTCCTTCTCTACCCAGATTCTATCTCCGGAAGCAGATCTTTCTTCTTTCTATCTTCTATCTTCCACTCCCTTATCTTCCTTGCTTGGTAGATTCAATTGAACCAACCCCAATGCACCTTCCACGAGACCACCTCACAACTAAACGAGAAGGCTTTGGTCAGCAGGTCACACATGTGGTTCCTTTCGATTTGTGACACTACAACGACAAACCGAACTTGGATCTGAGAGAACTAGGATCGAGCTATCTCTAGGCAACCCATTCCACTATTCGTACCTCTGCTCACTGACTGCGGAACCTCTTTGGAAGTTCAGGGAGCTTGATCAAGTACCCCTTGATCCGCTACGACCTAGCAACGGCTATTCCGCGTGAAACATCTATGGAGGTCAAGAAGGTGAGGCTTTAACTCCTACAACAGCCTACTCAACCCTTGTGCTCAATCTCTGAATCGTCACAATCCAAGTCCTGTCAACAACTTCCATCACCTTCAAATCTGGTTTACTGTAGAACTCTCATCATCTTCTTGGATCATTCACACTTAGACAGAAATCACGCACAGTGTATGAAAACACAAAATACTTTACTGATAAGGAATATAGGAAGGAATTATGCAAAAACAAGGACCCGGCCAACACCGTCACCTCCACTTAAATAAGCAGAGGCTTTTACAAAAGTGGCGACGCCGAAGGGTTCAGCAAAAACCCTAATCCCTAATCAACTACCTAGAATCCTACTTCTAGGATTAATCCGGATCTCAGATCCGAATTCTACTCCTATAAATCCGAAAAGTGATAAGTGGCAAGGGAGAAGGGAAGGATCTACTTAGTCTTTGTCTTCTTTGTCTTATCCTGACCGTCCTTTGACCGCGTTGTCCTTGGAGTCGGTGCTAACTCTCCTGCCTTCTCAGCCCGCTCAGCCCTCTGAGCCTTCTGTGCTGCTTTCTCCTCAGCCTTCTTCTCTTTGGACTTGCTGTCCGATGCCCTAGTGATGATCCGAGTCTTAGGGGACTTGGTCGTGGTACCAACCCGGGTCCGGGTACGGATAAGTGATTCGATCGTCCCGGATGGAGAACTCCCGAAAGAATCCGACTCGGCTGATTCTTCATCGGAACCTAGGTCAATTGTGTCTGTCTTGACCGACTCCTTCTTCTTCCTCAGCGTGAGCCTTCTCTCTTTGAGATGTCCGCGGACTCTGACACATGGGTTTCAGTTAGTGTGGATGTAACGGTAGGCGTCTAGGGGGTGAGAGACGGTGTAATAACCAGATCTGGAACCACCCTAGTGCGTCCGGGTGGAGACGGAACGGTCCCCCATTCCGATCTGACGGGCCCCCTGTTGACATCTTTCTTGTATCATCAGTTAGGGTTTCATCCTAGTTCTCAACATCTAGTATATGCGGCTCCTTAGTGCTTAAAGCCCCCGCTTCTCCTTGTGATCACTCTCTTATTTATCTGTCAATACAAGTAATAACATGGTATCAAAGCGTACTACTTAGAACTTTAGATCTCAGATCTTGGACTTCAATATACCTAGAAAGTAGCGATGGATCCTAGCAAAAAGGTTCCAGAGTCTATGGAACTAGAAGGGCATAATAACTACATTATCTAGAGCTATAAGGTAAAGATGTTGTTATTGCAGGGAAACATGTGGAGGTTCGTAGTACCTGACAGCATTCCTACAGCAACAAGCAGCTCGAGCGAAGCCTCCGGCACTTCTACATCACCTAGCTCACCAACATCACAACAAGCAGCGCAGCGCAGCCCAGTTCACCACCAACCACCAACATTGCTCCAGCTCCTACCTATGACAACACTGCAAGTAAGATCCGAGCTTGTCGCATTATTATAGCCACAGTCAAGGATTCTATTATTTTGCATATTATTCACTTGACACATCCCTCACACATCTGGAACAAACTTTGTACCTTGTATGATGTACAAAGTTCCTCCAGACGTCTAGCATTGAAAGAGAGAATCTACTCCCTTAGAATGAAAGAGGGTAAAAGTCTTGATTCTCACCTATAGAACATAAGCTCAATAGTGACTCAATTGGCTAGCTTAAGGGTTCAAATAGATGATGTGGATTTAGTGGAAAAAGTCCTGTCCAATCTTCCCAAGAGTTGATCAACATTCAAAACTGTTCAGCAAGGCAAGGAGCGTACTCCCTCCTTCTCCGAACTAACTGGCTCATTGCTCCATGAGGAAAGCTCTCGGAATCTCAAATCCCAATACAAATCAGAAGATATACTATATTTAAACCGAGAGCAACGTGATCTAAACATCTACAACAACAGAGGACCAAGTCGACGATATCAGTATGGACGAGGAGGGCGCAGCTCATCAAGTGCCTGATCTGAACGATTTGGCTGAGGACAAGGCCGAGGCTCCTCCAACCCTCGAATCTGCAAGAGCTGTCACAAAGAGGGTCACACCGAATTAGACTATGACATCACCAAAATCAAGAAGCAGATACTTGATTTGCAGGTCAAACTCTCTACCTTCAAGACCACCAAGAGTTCATACTCTACACTCGAAGACTCATCTACACTCGAAGACTCACTTGAAGACGACGGGTACAGCAAAGATGAGAGCCAGGAAGCCAGTCTCAACGCCTGCATGAGCGCCTTTACCGTAGATGAAGAACCTTGGTTCTTGGACTCGGGAGCAAGCTCTCACGTCATTGGAAATTCTAGATTGATCTCCAAAAAGTCTCCCTCACATGTTCCTAATATCCGCACAGCAGTAAGTCAGATCTTGCCAGTCTCATACAAAGGACATGTATCTTTTTCAAACCCTAAAGCAAAAATCCTCACGGATATTCTCTATGTTCCCGGAGTTAAGACAAATTTGTTGTCTATAGGGCGCCTCACAAATTTAGGTCACAATATCTACTCAAATTCCAACACTTGCTACATATTTGATGTTTTACATCCTGATAGAATTTTCCTACAGGCTACAGGGGATCCTAAGACTAAATTATACAAACTGCTAGTACAAGCATTGGTCCCAACAGACCTCACCTTATTAGCCCCTCACGAAGCTCCAGTTTCTGTCGAAACTACTGATCTATGGCATAAAAGACTTGTCCATATAAATCAACAAAGCCTGTATCACATGAGCAACTGGAACTTGGTCAACGGCTTACCGAAAATCCCACATCTGAAGCGATCTTGCTCCAACTGCGTCCTAGGGAAACTTCATCGTGAGAGCTTCCCGAAAATACGTATGACTTTCTCCTCTGCTCCGCTACAGCTGGTCCATAGTGATCTGTGTGGTCCTCTTTCGACCCCCACAAGGACAAACTGTAAGTATATCGTTACCTTTATCGATGGTTACTCACGAAAAACCTCGCTTTATTTTTTGACCATTTCTTATTTCCGTCAGTTCAAGCAACTTGTAGAGACACCAACTCTCAAAATACAAGCCCTGCGAACTGACAGGGGGGGCGAATACACTTCCCATGAATTCACTGAGTTCTGTAACTCCCACGGGATTCACCGCCAACTAATAGCCGGTTACTCTCCTCAGCAAAATGGCTGTGCTGAGCCCAAAAACCGCCAACTCCTTGAAGGGATCCTTAGTGTAGCAGCAGGTACAAAGATCCCACGTTTCCTTTGGGACGAAGTAGCAAAGGCCGTAAATTATGTCAGAATAGGTTATGTTGCAGAGCTCTAAACCGCATCACTCCGGAGGAGGCCTTCACAGAGTCATTTCAGAGTCATCGGGTGCTTGGCATACTGTCACATACCCCAACACCGCCGGAACAAGCTAGATGCCAAGGCATTTCCGACCCTTCTACTCGGATACGATGAGGCCTCTAAGGCCTATCGTTGCTGGGACCCTGCATCACGCAAGATCATCATTAGCAGCGACATACACTTCGAGGAAAATCATGTTTACTCTAGATGCCTCCCCTCCTTTACCATCTATCTCTTCTTCCAGCCTTCTTGATCTCTCCATCCCTACTCTACCAGTCTATGTCTGCCCCCAGCCCCTCTACCGCACTCCATCCCTTCCACTATCCCCATCTCTAACCGAGCTTCCCCAAAACATTGACTCTGATTTACTAAAAAATGTTGATCCTCCCGAACCAACCTTAGAACCCCAACCTATTGTTTCCTTACCTTCTGCACCTCGACACAATACTTGGGTTCACTCGCAGAGTATCCATCTTGGTGATTACCACGTGTACCTCACAACAAGCTCTCCTCACTGTACGCCCGTACACACTCGTTCACCTGCAGATTCCCTTGACCACATTCGCCAAGACGATATCCCTTTTAGCAAGGCCCGACTCGACCCAAGATGGATAGCCGTCATGGACCTCCGTGCGCGAGTCATTGCGTCTTCTGCAGCTAACGCCAAGAGCTCCCGACATCTTCAATTTCTAGCACCACTCACTCGGTTAACCTTTGATCCGGGGCGATGGACCTGGGAAGGTGGTGGCTCTCTATATGACTATACCGCCAAGAAAGGGCGAAAATTGTTGTGGCCCCGTCAGCAGTTGACACTTCCAGTGCAGACCAAATGGCGTGGTCTTGTATCACCTACGTTTGAGCCGGACTAGATAGAAGTCTGGCATGGGCTTCGTCCACGCAAAGAAACAACTTTTTTATGGAGTGTATACCATAGGGCTATTGCGGTCAATGCCTGGCGACACCAGGCGTACCCTGCTCTTTCAGCCATTTGCACCAACTGCGACGATGACGCCACTGAGTCGATCAGATACTGTTTTTTGACTGTCCCCTGGCTTATCAGGCCTGGACCTTTGCAACCACTATGATGTATGTTCTCGCCTGGGCACCCCTCAACCAGGGTTGTTCAGGGGACATAAAGACCGGTCCCTCCGTCCGGTCCGCTCGTCCGTCCGTTAAGGGTCAGGGGAGGTCCGTTTGACCAAGACTTACGGTTGACCATCCAAATGGTAATATGGGAGTTACCTTGGCCACCTAGGATGCCACGCGTCTGACATGTCACCAAATATTCCACATATAGAGTTGACACGGGAGATGACGTGGCTAAGAAGAAGGGCGCCAACGCCTTGGGGGAGGGGGGCGCCAGCATCTTAGGGGGGGGGGGGGGGGGGGGGGGGGGCGCGAGCTTCTAAGGGGAGAGGGGGCAGCGCTTCTAGGAGGGGGGGGGGGGCACGAGCTTCTAAGGGGGGGGGGGGGTAGGCGCAAGCTTCTAGGGGGGGGGGGCGCAAGCTTCTAAGGAGGGGGGCGCGAGCTTCTAAGGAGGGGGGGCGCGAGCTTCTAGGGGGGAGGGGGCGCGAGCTTCTAGGGGGGAGGGGGGCGCGAGCTTCTAGGGGGGAGGGGGGGGGGGCACAAGCTTCTAGGGGGGGGGGGGGGCACGAGCTTCTGAGGGGGGGGGGGCGCGAGCTTCTAGGGGGAGGGGGGCGCGAGCTTCTAAAGAGGGGGGGGCGCGAGCTTCTAGAGGGGGGGGGGGGGGGGGGCGCGAGCTTCTAGGGGGGAAGGGGGGGGGCGCGAGCTTCTAGGGGGGGGGGGGCGCGAGCTTCTAGGGGGGGGGCGCGAGCTTCTGAGGGGGGGGGAGGGGGGGCAAGTGCTTCAAGGAGGGGGGACCAACGCTTCTAGGAGGGATGGGGGGGGCCAGAGCTTCTTGGGGGGGGGGGGGGGGCGGGGGCGCAAGTTTTTTGGAGGGGGGCGCGAGCTTCTAAGGGGGGCTAGAGCTTCTGGGAGGGGGGGCTAGAGCTTCTTGGAGGGGAGGCCAGAGCTTCCGGAAGGGGGGGGCGCGAGGTTATGGGTTTAAGGTGATTCTGGAGAACGGGGCATACAATTAATATTTTATTTTTTTCCGTTCCATTACAAAAATAGCAATAAAATTTTATTCTCCACAAGAGTACATAGCTGTCAAAAAAAGATTTATTACGATTTTGCAAACGTGTAAACAAAGCCATATAGGCAATCAAAATGTTACATATGCAATTCACTATGGTACTACAATGTGCCTCTAAAACAACTATCGGGAGCTTTGAAGTTGTAAGGGGGACTCATCAAATCATCCACAACTCTTGCAAGTGATAGCCTCATCGTGGGGTCTTCGTTAAGCAAGCCATTCAACTTCGTTGAGAATGCAATCATTGACATTGTATCCTTGAAGAGGTATGGGCATTGTTCGTCCCTCCATATCATCTTTGCCAAATAGCCTACCAAAAATACATTAGATTGCTCCATCCTGGAACTCTAAATTTTATATTATAATCCCCTTTCTCTTCCAATATTAATGTTTCATCTCTTAATGTTTTGTGCATACTTCCCTCTGTAATGATTCATTTATTTATTTCTCTTCCAACCTTGTTCCACTCTATACTATTTTTATTTTTATTTTCCCTTTATCTTTCAATATTAATATATATTTTTTTTTTAACTCTTCCATTTATTTTTAATTGTATATTAGAGCATTGTTTGTTTCTTCCGTACTAAATTGATTAATTATTCAAATTTTTATTTCTCTTCCATCCTTCTTCCATCCCATGCTATGGATTTTATATTATCCCTTTCTCTTCTGATTTTAATGTTTGTTTTTTTTGTTTTTTTTTTAATCTCTACCATTTATTTTTAATTCTATGTTAGAGCATTGTTTGTTTCTTCCGTACTAAATCAATAAATTATCTAAATATTTTTAATTCTATGTTAATTCATTGTTTGTTTCTGGCATACTTCCTTTCATAATTATTTATTTCTCTTGCATAGAATTAAAAATAAATGGTAGAGATTAAAACAAAAACAAAAAAAACAAACATTAAAATCAGAAGAGAAAGGGATAATATAAAATCAATAGCATGGGATGGAAGAAGGATGGAAGAGAAATAAAAATTTGAATAATTAATCAATTTAGTACGGAAGAAACAAACAATGCTCTAATATACAATTAAAAATAAATGGAAGAGTTAAAAAAAAATATATATTAATATTGAAAGATAAAGGGAAAATAAAAATAAAAATAGTATAGAGTGGAACAAGGTTGGAAGAGAAATAAATAAATGAATCATTACAGAGGGAAGTATGCACAAAACATTAAGAGATGAAACATTAATATTGGAAGAGAAAGGGGATTATAATATAAAATTTAGAGTTCCAGGATGGAGCAATCTAATGCATTTTTGGTAGGCTATTTGGCAAAGATGATATGGAGGGACGAACAATGCCCATACCTCTTCAAGGATACAATGTCAATGATTGCATTCTCAACGAAGTTGAATGGCTTGCTTAACGAAGACCCCACGATGAGGCTATCACTTGCAAGAGTTGTGGATGATTTGATGAGTCCCCCTTACAACTTCAAAGCTCCCGATAGTTGTTTTAGAGGCACATTGTAGTACCATAGTGAATTGCATATGTAACATTTTGATTGCCTATATGGCTTTGTTTACACGTTTGCAAAATCGTAATAAATCTTTTTTGACAGCTATGTACTCTTGTGGAGAATAAAATTTTATTGCTATTTTTGTAATGGAACGGAAAAAAATAAAATATTAATTGTATGCCCCGTTCTCCAGAATCACCTTAAACCCATAACCTCGCGCCCCCCCTTCCGGAAGCTCTGGCCTCCCCTCCAAGAAGCTCTAGCCCCCCCTCCCAGAAGCTCTAGCCCCCCTTAGAAGCTCGCGCCCCCCTCCAAAAAACTTGCGCCCCCGCCCCCCCCCCCCCCCCAAGAAGCTCTGGCCCCCCCCATCCCTCCTAGAAGCGTTGGTCCCCCCTCCTTGAAGCACTTGCCCCCCCTCCCCCCCCTCAGAAGCTCGCGCCCCCCCCTAGAAGCTCGCGCCCCCCCCCCCCTAGAAGCTCGCGCCCCCCCCTTCCCCCCTAGAAGCTCGCGCCCCCCCTCCTTAGAAGCTCGCGCCCCCCCTCCTTAGAAGCTCGCGCCCCCCCCCCCCCCCCCCCCCCCCCCCCCCCCCCCCCTAGAAGCACGCGCCCCTCTAAGAAGCTTTGGCCCCCCCTCCCAAAAGCTCTGGCCCCCTTCTCAGAAGCTGGCGCCCCCTTTGAACCCGCTCGCGCACCCCTTTGCATGTGTGGAATTCCCCGTCATCGTTCGTTGTCCATGTCATCGATATGTTTCTCCTATAGGTAAGTTGTAAAAAAAAAAAAACTAACCCAGTAATTTTCCTCCTCCCCTCAATGTCCGATTATGTCCGGGGATCGACCGGTCCGTCCGTCCGTCCGTCCATGTCCGGAAATTTTGCCCATGTCCGTCCGATAAGACAACCTTGCCCCCAACTCCATGCCTTGGCCCATGTTACTATGGGACTAGTGTATACTCAGTGTTGCCCTCCCCGTGCACTTCAAGGACTTCAGCAAAGTTTGGTCCTTTATCAGAGGGGCGATGCTCTAGACAATTTGGTTACAACGAAATCAAGCAGTGTTTCACAATTCCAGATGGCCACATGACGTCCTTGAGTGCACCGTATGGGACAACATTATCGGTCTTGCTCGGATGGCGAATGAACGGATGGAATGAGCTCAGTACAACCTTCCGCAAAATGCTCTGAGTGCTCAACGTGACTTTGAATCAGTGTGGCATCACCTGGGGGTGTTCTTCACGGCTACAGATGCTGGAATTTGCTCGAATTACCAGCGACCCCCGACAGGTCAATTCATCGCTAGGTAGAGGTTTGTAGGTTAGATGTATGCAGGTGGGTATTTTATCAAGTAGGTTTAAAAATCAAAAAATTCAGGTCGCGAGCGGGCTCAACGCTAGCTCAATTGTGCTGCGGTGTTCTTTATTTTGTATTACTTTGTTATGGAATAAACTCACCATTTGCTTCAAAATTAAAAAAAAAAATGCTTCGAGACTGAAAACTAACCTTTAGTGCCTCTACCAGGTACTCCAGGAAAGCATTGTCGAGTTAATCAATTTAGTTTCTTTGAAAATAGTTTCTTTGATTGTCAATCTGTGAGTGTAGTAAAGTGTCACTTCTGTTGTAGAGGTCGGCGTTCACCCAATCCATCATAAAGGTGAGCTCACTTAGTTATTTGACTGTGTTTCTCTACAACCATTGTAGTCGATTGTGAATATTTCTCTTGAAAGCGTGTTTTACATAATCCACTTTCTTTACATGATTTTTTGTATTTAGGCCATTATGGATCTTCTTTACTAACCGTCTATTTTTTTGCACAATAAAGCACTCTCTGACAGAGAAAGAACCAGGGTATTGGGTACAATTTTAATAATTTAAAAAAAAAAACAAATTTGAAAAAATTACAATGTTCCATGTGGCACGTCGTAAACTGAAATCTCTGAACTCCCCAGACATGACGGAGCATCGTTCTCAATGCCACACGTCGTCACAACAAGAACTACAGGCGAAGCTGAAAAAACAACTGAAAAAACCACTGAAGGGTCACCGAGAATTTACATTTGTCGAGACTAAACGATGCCCGCGAAAAGGGTCAGGATCTGGAGACTGAATAGAATACACATACCTGGCAGAACCACGGCATAACTGAGTGACAGGGTAAGAAACGATCAAGGGTAAATCGAAGAATCCGCTTACCGTCACGAAAGGGGGCGGATTGGGGAGCCCGCTTACGGGAGCGGCCTTCACAGCTCCTGGCTCAACCCCTCGCTCTAAACCTCGCCCACGTCTTAATGACGAGGCGGGCCCTCCCCCTTTCTCCTTTCCTCCCTGCTCTATTTTTAGGGTCCCTGCGGCCCTTTTTTAGTAATTTTTTTATTTTTAATGAAACCGGGGACCCCGAATTAGCCTAGGGGGACCCACTAGATTAATTTTAGTTAGTTTATATATTTTTTTAATTTTTTTAATTTTTTAATTTTTTTTTTCATCAACATGCAAAATATAGGGGGCTTTTTGCCCCCTCCAATGACAGCCCTGGTTGGGGGGCCCTCGTCATTAAGACGAGGGCGAGGTTTATCGCAAGGGTGGCTCAACTCCCAATTGTCCTAGTGCACGTTCACTTGCCCACACGGTCTTAGGAAAGCAGTGCCCAGGAAAGCTCCATGAATATAGCGTAAGTGATGAGGAATCAGGATACTCAACCAACACAGAAGCACAATATCCCAGCTTTTGGTTTAGATTCAGGGGGCAGTTCGTGTGTAGGGTTCTAGATAATTAATTCTATCTTGAATACAGGGCACAGTTCATGTGTTGGATTCCAGATGATTTATTCTATCTTTGTGTCTCCTCTCTATCGTGTTCTCTTCACTTGAGCACACTTGGTTACACATGCAGGTGCTTGCGTTTTTTTCAAATTACACTGGAAAGCCCATCGACTAGTACTTTTCAAGAACGAGACCCATGTTTCGCTTTGTGATTGTGTGAGATTGATTGGAGATGAAGAATATTACCTGTTCTTCAAGTTAGAAAGCAAAAGTCTTTGAAAATGCTCAGATGGAATAAACAGGCAGATGGGACACTTACCATTTAAGTGGCGAGCAGTGGCGGTCCAACAAGAAACATCCTTATGACTTCATTAACTAAATTTCACCCGCAAACCAGATTTTCAAATAGACGACCTTCATAATTATCGATCAAAATACTACTTCAAATCGACTGTTTACAGAACTATTTCAAATATCTCCTTGCAAATCCCATCTCGGGTTAAAGGAGAAAATGGAGTCCATGAGGAGTCGCTCGTTCAAACGTGTCACAGCGGAAGAATAGTACAATATTCACAACTGATCATGCGGCGATCTGGATGTTCCAAAACATTCAGATTCTGCAAGCAGAACGAAGATCTGGGTAAATACTACCACAAGTTAATGGTGAACAACATCAACTGAGCACAAGCCTTCCATTGAATCGTAGTCCTTGATAAAAATGAAAGAAAATCAGCGCGAGCATCCGTAATAAAACTTAGATCCGTCAAACTTGCTTAAATGTGGCAATGCGCCAATCCACACAAAAGCATCAGGAAACGATTGCCAATGAGCGCTTTTTCAAGTTCAAGAACTAGACGAATATATCGTCAAGCAAATGCAGTTTTCGCACTTAGCCTCTCTGTATTTGCGTTATTAACTAACCTCACTTCCAAAGAGTAAAATCGTTACCCTCAGCTGTGAAGCAGTCCTCTCTGACTAACTGCAATGCCATATCTCATGACCTGCAACCCAGAAAACCATAGTTTTTTTCTACTTAAAGTCAATATTTCTCAGTCGACAACAAACATGAACGAATTGAAAACTCAAATTAATGATATTTGATGTGTTCTTCCCGTCGGCTATAGTGTACAAGGAGATTCACTAGGTTCTTCCATGATGTGATACTCACCTTGGCTTGTGCAGTCTTCATTTATTAAAAAAAGGGAGTAGAAATAGCGATATTTCGCTTCAAACACTTCGACCTAAATCATTACATCTCCTTCGCTTTGCCTTCTTTTAGCACTGTGTGCAACATTGAGATCCCTGCACCCCAGAAGGACATCCCTTAGATCCATAGGTTATTAAGGCAATTTAACTTCATTCAAAGAGTAGCATTTGTTGCATACGTGAAACCAAATAAACACTAATCGGAGTATTAATGGCAACGTACAGGGGTTCATGAACGCCGTTGGCCATTGCAACGTCACTAGGTGGTCGCTTGCGATCGCCTTTTTTGGTTTTGCGCTCACGTTTGCCCTTAGCCCTGCAGTTTTTCAATGTACTCGTCTGATTCATCTGATAAAACCCTTATGGAAAGACAAAAAAAGAAAAGATGTGAACTTGTATTTAAATTTACATGTGTATTCTAATATGCAGGAGTTGAAGTTCTATACTCATCCTGCAGACTTGGATTTCTACAATATTTCAGCTTCCGATCGATGTGCCTCACTTCTGCCTCTAAGGGCTGCTTACTCTCCTTCACCTGTTGTTGCGATCATACAACACAAATAAGCGAACATATCATCGCTGCAAGATAAATCTCAACTAAGACCAGCCAACAGACAGGTAGTACATAAAACCAATGCTGATGCTTACGTAACCTCAACTGCTATCTTTCCAAACTTTCGGGAGTTGAGGATTCCTCTAAGCAAGGTAATATGAGCAGAATCGTTTGATTCCTAAGAGGAAGTTGGATGAGCTATTCACTGCTGATCACTTACCAGTAATTGAATAGCATCAAGCTTAGCCATCAATTCAACACATGAATGCTGCAGCCTTTTGTGTTCAGGTAGATCTTGGAGGTATCTGCATCCATGGAGATGGCATCAAAACATGGGTTATGTTATAACATAGGACAAAAACCTGATTCCCATGACACACAATACAACTCGTGCGTTTAAACTTAATACTATTCATCTGCATAACAATCACTTCATGTCTTACAAGTACTAAAAGTAGCAAATGAATTAAGAATGGACTCAACCATCAATTTTCAGGTCACACAAAGAAAGATTACCCGTCAAGATCCACCTTAGGCTCTTCTTGGTTGGCAATCCGCAGCGCAGCGAGTGCTAACTTCAGACGTAATACGAATAAAGCTGTCAGCCTTACTGGCGAGAATTTGAAGCCCCTATTTCTTTGCAATCATATTCCAAATGAACTCATCTGACGTGCGAATCCTGGTACCAGGTCGTTCTTATCCACTTCCTCAATTCTTACATGTTTGCAGTATCCGTACATAAAAAATGAAGTTCATTGCACCACTTCAAGAATTGTGAAACTTAGACTTAATATTAACAAACCTGGCCTGGGGGATAAAGAAGAGGGGCATCTGTAAGCATCATCTTGTCCACAATAAATCCGGCTGCCGTTCGTAGCCCCTGTTAAAAAAGCAATAAATTACTAATATTGTCGTATTAGAGCAACATGAACGTAGTGAAAATCCCCAATATCTTTAGATAAAAGTCTGGAGAAGCAGTTCTGAAAGTTCCACCTCGGAACAAAGATGCTTTCAGATGCCCTTCACCAAAATATTCAGAAATTTCAAAACGCTGGACAAACAACTTCGCAGCTGATCGTTGGTCCCTGATACGATGGGAAGATTAAGACTAAAGAACAAGAACTCTGACCCCAATCAAGGCACTAATCCTATAAAGAACCATTTGAAGGGGGAAAACTAACTTGACTCGGAATTTCGAATTCAACAATGTACAGCTTCTTGTTTAGGCAGTCTCGGAACAAATTCAAGAAAAAACTTCCTATAGAACACTCACTTGTAATGCTTGCAAACCAGCTGTGCCCATCCGTTGGACAAAGGGCTGCTGCAGGACGTTGATCACGTCACAAGTCATGGCCTAATTCTTGACACAAGCAGCGTTTGGCTAAAGATATTGTTGATGTACACTACGTTCAAGTCACAAGTCATAATGACTCCGGTAATCTTCAAAACGGTCATATGATATGTTACGAAAACAAATAAAGGAAAGGTTTCTCTGAACCTTAATACCACCCAGAGATGCGAGGTATCATCTATCAAAAATGCAGAGAGACTCCTAACAATAGTACCTCCAAGACGGAAAAGAGATTGGATGTGCAGAATCTGCGGTCAGATAGTCGTACCTCTAAATCGTAGATGAAACCTTCCATAGAACGGTAAGGGGTGTAGACGATGAGCTCAAACTCTAAGCCCTGAATGAAAGTGGACAAGATATTATTTATTACAATCCCTCAACCAGTAGGTTCAGTCTTACAAAGAACAAAAGATGCTAATAGGAAAATGAAGGACGGGACTGTTCCAAATGGAACCAAAGAGGACTGCTAGTGTATTTTGGAAAACACGTCTATCATTTCAGTAAGATGTTTCAAGAAAACGACTTTCCAGATGATTCACATCATTTTACTCCGGTAAAAGACATATGATTTGTCTGGCTAACTACATCCAAAACAATAATAGGCACACACAAGTCGTGTATAAGGTACATACTTGTAATACAATCATCTCATTTTTTAGAACAACTTGAGGATCCTGCTGAATACCCTTTCCCAGTTCTTCAGCAGAAACATGGGACTCCTCTACTTTACATGCCAAGTATATACACGTGAGCCTGCCAGCCACAAGCAGCAACTCTGTTCTCATCAGACACAGTATTTTGTTTCGAGGGAAACATGACTGTAATTAATACAATCCAATACCCAAAAGGTGATAGAAGAGGAGAAACAAAAAGGTTCTTCTTAATGTGTATATCAACCCCTGCACTATTTCACCTTAAGCTAGCTTCTTAAAACAAGCCCGTCGTACTGGTATAGACTTTCCGTAAGCGCATGATGAGACTAGAACACTGACTGAAAGCTGGAGAGCATAACAGAACCATACATGATATTCTTGGGGTCGTGCTCCATAACAGACCATTGTTGATAGAACCTCTTAAAGTACATTATAGCTGTTGCCTGTAGGTAAAAGTAAAATGTCAAAATGTTAAAGGTAAGTTAACAAATCACAGCTAGAGATATCATGCAGTCTCGGACTAGCTAGTAACTTACCATGTCCATGTCATGCTAAAATGAGAATCCAAATCTGGACATCATTCGTCAACAAGCATCGAGAAGGACAAGTCAAGAAGTTATCTAAACGATCTCTTCCGTCGAAATAATTATTAACTCCTTCGGACCGGTTCTTTTGAGTGCCCAAACCTGGATCTTGTTTGGAAGTCTAAAAGCTGCACAAACTTGCTGAATTTTATTCTCGTAAAATCTTCGAACAAGAAGCTCCTCCTCAATCGATAGATGCTCTGGTAAGGACCCTTTCCATCCTGATAAAAGCAGCAAATCGTATTAGGAACAAAGAGTTTCAGAAGTGAGGAGAGAAAGAGAAGGTAGAACAACCACTACTTGAAATATTTACACCAAATACCACAAAGCAACAACATAACCCTACTTTCCAAAATAGGAGGGCCTCGCACCAAAATCACAACATGAAAGCTCTATACTAGACTATCACTACTACATGAATCTGCATGAAAACCGGTAAGTTTACAAGGAAAAAAAAGAATTGCAGACCATTTTCTCCATCTCCACCAGCACCAGGATAGGTCAAGCTTCCATCAGATTGTACTTCCACTCTAGTTGCGCCGTACTGCCATAACCACATCGTTTCCTACGTTAGCGAACTCTTCCTTCAGTAGTCACCAAACCGTTCGGACATGAAGGAGGAGGCAATGGCAATCTCTAAGTCTTTCAATAGCTAATAATTAAATTAGAGTTCGAGATCTTAATTAAGTGCGGGTTACAGAACGATACAATTTTGCAGAACTCCTCTGTGGTTTAAAATGTAACTGAGGCCTCCAAGTTGAAGAGAGAAAAACAGAAGCATCTACAACCCAAAGAAAAAGTATGAGAAACGAAAAAGATAAAGGTAGATCGAGTGCAGTCAACCTTCTGCAGAGCATCAACCGCCCGTTGATTCGCTGTTTGGTACCTTCTCGTCTGCAGACAAAAACAACCAATTGCCTAAGCATACAAAACCATCTTACCCAATCCAATCACTTTTCAATTTTCAAATTTCACATCAAATCAATAACGAAGCTTCTCCGAACACAAGCAGGACATGGCTTCTAATTCCTCGAGCTCAGAAACACAATACCTACTCTCCCAATCACAAATAGAGCAAGCAAATAGCCAACAAGATGATCAGGACAACATGCTCAACCACCCGTGCATTGCAAACCCTTCATCAATTCCCGTCACCCAATGCCCCTCCTCAACCCTGCCCCCCTAAACCAATCCCAATTGCCCACTCACACTACCAGACGCCCCATCACTCCACCCCAGAGAACAAACATATCAGTTCCATTCCTGGTCCCCCGCTCCCACCCAAAACCTCACCCAAAATACGCCAACAAGCAAACCACCAGTCGCCCGCAAAACCAAACATACCCACTTACCAATCATCAACACAACACCCCATCCCACGGAACCCCCGACAACAGATGACATGTAGCAACACCCAGAGTAAGCTAGCTTCCTGATGACGACAATACCAAATCATTCGGATTGAGGATCCACCGCTTCCGGTGCGTGGACGTCGTGAAGTCCGCCATCACTTCCTGAAGTTTTCCTACTCCACGCTGTTTATCTATGTCTGTAAATGTCTGTGTATGTGAAGTACGTGCGAGTGTCCGAGTGAGCGACTGTTGCTAACTTCAAATGACGGAACCCACGTGAGATGAATCGGAGGGAATTGAGTAAAACGAACTTGTTGGTTGGAGGGAGGGAAGAGGGGTGAATTTAAAAGGAGATTGGAGGAGTAATCAGGGTGGTTGTAGGGTGCCGTAGAAGGTTACGGGCTTCCGAATATTTCTGATGGTAACTGGAACTGCAGCCGTCACACTAACCACTTGACGTTGGTACTGGGAATATGTGGTCTAGGTTTAGGGTTGGACGGATGGTTTTTGCTAAGGGCCCGTTTGCACTTGGGTTTTGCAAAGAACGTGGATAAAAATTCAACACCTCCACAATTTTTGGAGGAAAACACCCCTCTAGGGAAGGTGTCATCAATGAGGTTTCGAAAGGTGTTGTCAGTAGTACCCGGATTACATAATGGCCTTTCAAGAGTCATATTAGTTAAGACCATTCTTAAGTATTCAAAACTTGGAAATATTCCCAATTTTGGTGCTCCCTTAACAATTGTTTATCATTTCTCAAATATTTTTTGTCCTCCTAAATGTTAGATTATACAGTCTTTAAAGTTTGTCATGCGGACATCTATGTAGGATTGGTAATTACTAAAGAATATAGGTGGGAACACACACTTTTTTAAGGAAGTAAGACCACCTTGTAAGACCACCTCTAAGGCCAAGTGCGGACATACCTTAAGTGATGAGTAGGAATTTTGGGATGCAATTTTTTTTTAAGGGTGTACAATGAAGTGTGTGAGACAACTAAGAATTGCTACAAACATGGCAGAACGTGTAGAAAATGCAATAAATCGTGAAATGGGAGGGATGTCTGCGAAGTAGTTACTAAGAATCATAGAGACATACATGTTTTGTAAAGGAAAATGATGTGTATCCGCATCAGACGTGTCTCTTAGAGAGTGATGTAACTGAGTCGTGCCGGTTTCTTAGTTATCATGGAACATGTTTAGGAGGTTTAGAGAAGTGTGTTAAGGTCACTAATTGCCACGACTCTGCTTCTAGACGAATGGGAAATAGTGGTGAGAACGTCGACGTCAGGTGTCGGGTTGTTCAATGACATTGGCTTCCAATTGCTTTCTAGCGACAGCGGCATTGCAACTAGTGGGTTGGTTCACACATGCTGCTAGCACGAGCATGCACTGCGCGCCTGCCTGCGGCAGGCTATGGATTTGGTTCTCACATCCTGCTAGCAGGAAAATAAAAGACCTCTCCTTTGGAAATTTCTGATTTACTTGAAAGCATACAGCCAGCTCGGAATTAGACAGGGATTTACTTGAATACACACAAAGCATTTACCCCATCAACTCTGCCAACACATCAATCTATGCAAATATAGCTTCCCAGTCTACAAAACGCATGTCCCTGCTATGTTGAGATGGTTATGAAGAAAGTCACCCCTGTCTGTTTGAAGGGTCATGTAGGGAGATGTTTGTTGCTATTTCCGGCGGCGCCTTCCACAGCCAGCAAGATGTGTGAATGGCCTCACTTACATTTAAATTACTGCATTCAAAAAATAAACAGTATTACTACTCGACAAAAACTTACAATTCTACCAAGTTCCATCAAATATACAAGTATCTACAATTCAAAATGCAACAATCCAACTCTTAAGTGTCATCCTGCCATGACACGCCTTAACGTTCCTCAAACAAGCCCTCACTTTTCTAAAGGGCATTCCCTTCTTTGAAGCACTCCACACAAACCATTAGTACACAAAGGCTATTTAACTTTTGCTAACTTCAAACTCAACCAACCCTAATTTTGTGAATAAGAGCTTATTCCCTAGCTTAAGCTCGTCCATTGCTAAGAACTTTGCCCACCCTTTTGTGAAAAAGTAGAAAGTACATTTTAGGGCGTTATACATATTGCACTCTTTACAACAACCGCTAACAACGGGATTGTCAAAGTATTCCATAGGCCATCAAACGTGTCTTTCTGGAGTAGTAAGTATAAATCTTAGGAGAAAATCATCCTTCGATACATATTTAGTTCACAACGAGGTAAATGCTCAATTATCTACCTAATTAGGTTATAAAGTTATACTATTGGCCTTTTAAACTAGTGGAAAGAATGCATTAGGGGAAGATTGGGGTCTCCTATGGGCCTTTTCCATGTTTTCTGTGCCTGAATTTTTGCCATGCCCGTGCACTTTACCTGCTGGCACCAATGGTGCCAGCAGGTCGCCAAATGCTGCCAGCAGTGCCAGCAGTTGGCATTTGGGGGGTCCAACCGATCGCTTCCCTTCCCCACCCCACCCCACCCCCCCATTGGACAATACAAGCAGTAATGACACTGTCACCGACCGTGTGCCCACTGCTGTCACCCCATTGGACAGTACCGGATCCTGTTGTCAGCGGATCCTATTGTCAGCGAATCCTGTTGTCAGCGGGGCGAATTTTGTTGTCAGCGGGCAGGATATCGACCAATGAGATTTCGAAGAGAAGTGTCAGCGAGCAGGAAGCTCACCTAATCCGGGCTGTCTTACAAGGCCCATAGGAGACCTGATTTTTTCCCTAATGAGAAGTACTAAAATATCAATAGAAAGCTCACAGAGACACTCATGCCATCACACAATTGTGTGAGGTGGATTTAGGTTAAAATCAAAATGTTTGAGCACTTAATGGTCTGAATCTCCTAATAGCTTTGCTCCTTCTTCTGAGTGTTCCTTATTCCTCTGCAAGCACCTTTCTTGATAGTCCATCTCCTACTGATATATCATTCCCAATGGTTCTTCTCGTTTGTTAGGCTTTTCACCTTACAACTTCTTCATAAGTAATATAGTGTCTTGTTGTTATCTCCATCCTATCTTAATCCTCAATGGATTTATTTCCTACAAGACATCTTCAACTCAAATTTATTATTTAATTGATTATTATCTATTTATTCCAGCTTTTCTCTAATTGAGAATTCTTCATGCATTAGGACTCACAACTTACGTGAAGTGCCAATACTTTCTACTTAGGTTAGCACTCAACAAGGTGGTTAATTATTATTATTATTAATAATATTAAGTCGCCCTCATGCTTTATGGCCTTCTCTCATTCAAATCCCATTTAACTTAATTCACTCCACTTTCGCTAATCACCTCAGTTGGAACACCACCCCAACTTGGAATGTTACATTTAGTAGAAAATTATAGTTTCACAATAATTACTTTGACACAAATGACTCAAGCATCAATCAATTACACATATCATCATATAGATTTAGAAACTTCAATTTAAAAGCATCTTTGATTAAGTAGATTAATTCAAAGAAAGTATTTCACACTAAACTAATCCTTAGAGTAAAAGGGGGGGGGGGGGGGGGGATTTCTCACGCACTCGCAAGTCTCTTGCTCGTCTTCTTCCTAAATATATTCCAACAGGATCATTTGGCAGGCTGGCGATTTGACAACCTCTTAGCCGCCCTCCCCCTTGAAATCCTCCAGCTTTGTCTCTTTTTCCATTGGATTAATGATGTACTTCTATAAACTAATCCTATTTGGCTAATTCCATAAAATTACACTTTTAATTGATTTCTAACTTCTCCAAATTGGATTTAAACAAAAAGTAAATAGACTACACTTTCCCGAAACAATGCCAGTAGGAAGTGAAAAGGTCATCTGAGAAAGCATCATATCCAACCAACACCTTTATCATTCACAATTAGATATTGACATTTGCAAGTAGATAAGGGCGTTCACTCTACATGCGGGATTCAAGTACCTAGTACATGGATGATAGAGGTAAGGGTTGAAAACATTGAGGAACTCCTCATGCTATCTATAATAAAGAGAAAATTTGCATTCAGCTTACAAATCTTCCTGATTTCTAAGCCTGGGTATGGAATCTGCGCAAGGTCTTGGTAAAGTGAAGGCAATCCTCACATATATCAGATGCGGAGGGTCGGTGTGTTGTTTCTATGGCAGAGTGCTTCTTTGGTTATTCGTTCCTTTGCTCTGGAGGATGAGCATTCTACATCTTTGAAAATTTGAGGCCAAGGACGGTAACGACCAAGCACCATTCGTGGGCCATCTTCATTTTGCATTGAGCGATGCTAAAATTTCTTGCAAACACAGGCAACTTTACTCATCATTGTCAAGTTCACTTCACAATGTGAGAGAAACAAGGTACTCTAGTAGGGAATACATTGGTAAGTATTGAGAATGGTAAGAAATGAAGCAAAGGATGGGAGGCAACAACCATATTTCCAAATTTGAGACTCTTCCATTGGACTGACCTCTCTAACTAGACAAAGGATCTATAGATCGTGCACACCTACATTGCACGGTGTCAATACATATTCCAACACATCACCTTAGCTTGCTAAATTTTGAAAATTTTCTCTCACATTGTGTGCAACCTACAACTTAGTCTAAATTGTAATTAGGTTCTGGAACTACCATTCTCCATACAAAGGACTACATGCTCTTTTCATTCACAACGCCGCAGAACCTATCACATACTAATTCCTTTAACTAGAGTCACCTGGCAAGTTGGCACTTCATATTGGGCATCATTAGGAAGGTAACACCAACACAAGCATATGTACAGGGAGCACATATAAGACGTGATGCTTTGAAGAGATGCTAGCCATGAAGTACCAATCGTGCACTTAAACAAGCTTGTGTGCCACCTCCTCCTCCAACTATGGTCCAATACAAAGACTGTTACAAATATAGAAAAGAATCAGGTTAGGATGGTGAAGATACAAGAATATAAATTCATAGAAGTTCCTTAAAGGTAATCTAGGAACATTTACCACATCAAAAGAAAGTCTCTTTGTGCGACTGTAAGAAGGGATGTCCTGCCAGAGCTGAGCAGGCCCAACCACTCATGGCCATTCCGTCACTTTGGCAATGAAGATATCACAACGTGGTTGCCATAATTTTTGATGTGTCCAATCATCATAAGTACTTTCATTGCATGCTAGTGGCGCCATCACATACATGCTAAGTAGTCATAGTCGTAGAAATTTGTTTACCACCTAATAGGGCTTACTCATTGCAAAAACAAGTCTTTGGAAATTTATTATTGAGTGGTCTAGAACAAAGTAGAACTTTTTCAAACACAACAAGTTGATCAAGATCACTGCATTGCCCTAGAAGCCTGTGTTTTCCAGGGTTTTGATTTCGCATAACATGCTAAAATGGCATTAACACTTAAAACACAACAAAACATTGGGCCATATACAATTTCAGAGAAGTATATATAATTACTTAGAAAAGGTATCCAACAAAATGAGGAAACTATACTAGCGGAAGCCGTGCCTGTTAGGCCGGGTTGTCACAATGGAGATGCAAGATCAGGGAAGACTAGAAAGATCCAAGGGAGGCAGGGGGGTCAGCTAAGGTACATGGTATAGTTCTGCTTAGTCTTACCTAGGAGTGACCCAGTGATTAGTCGGGTCTTGGTTAGAGGCTGGTCCGTATGACCCAAGAGTCTTTTCGGTTAGTAGACTAGCAACTGTAGAGCCAGGTGGTCGGAATCTCCTTGGAGAAGGTCCTCAACCGGGAAACCCAAGACGTCTACGGGAGACAACACAGAGGGAAGACAGGAGGCGCTGTGGTGCTACAAGGACTGAGAGACGGATCATGCAAAGATTTAGAGAAACAAAGAGTTGTGAGCGTAGGAGAAGGTCAACGATTAGAAGATGGTAGCCATGGATTCCAAGAGTATTAGTAGGGAAGCAGAGTTGCCATGAGAATGGCCAACTTATGTATTGAGAAAAATGGGAGGTTCAGAAGTGCAGCCCGTGGGCTTAAGTCCAACCTTCCTACAAAGTTTTGAGGGATGACTACTGATTGTTGCACTTTTGTACTATAATTTGCTACCTATTTTCTTGCTAGCTACTGGTCGTGCTGCCGCTAGCATGCTTGTTGGTGACCGTGGCCACAACTGGTAGTCCTTGGCCACCGTATTACCCTGCCGCGTATCATTTTGTCCTTTGTTGGAGAGTGCAATTCGTCCTCAAATTGCTTGTCTGCCACGCGTACGTCGATGAGGCGATCTTCTTTCCGGTCGAGTCTCCTCGCGTGGCACCTGCATCTAACGTTGGGGAGGAGCTTGGCCACCGGAGAATGTTGCAATGGCTGCAGCACCACCCCTATGTATCAAGTTGTACTTGGACTGCGAGGTGATGGCGTGCAGGTACACGTCGGAAACTGTCTTACCTAGTAGCTTGTTGCAGACTGGGCAATATACGCAATTGGATTGAGGGTTGCTGTAGATTGCGACTAAGTCAGCATTATTAGTGAAATAATTTTGAACTTTGCTAATTGCTACTTCAAGCTCCTCCTCTGCTTCACTCTTAGCGCTCGCCTGTACTTCTAGGTTATTTTCTTTGTCAAACTTTCTTAGTGCTTCTTTATGAATTTTAAAGGGTTTAAGGCGAAATGGTACCGTGGGCTGGCTTGGAGAAGCTTGGAGGGATTGTGGCAGACGAGGGGACGGCTAACGTCTATCGTCCACATTGGTCAAGTGCTCCGAAATGTCCACGTGCTATTTAGGGTTACCTAGCTCGGGACGTGAGGGGCAAGGGCTAGAGTTGGGTGCTGTGCCGATTATTAATTGTGCAAGGCCAGAGCTAAAGCTGAGACCTGAGACCATCACCAGGAGTGTTGAAATTTTGGGGACTGCCTAGGGAGGGATGGACATGGGTAAGGCTTCCACGGGTGGATCACACAAGAGGTCTATATCCATGTCCGTTTTCTCCTTGTCATGCTCCAACTGCTCCAATTCCAACGCATTGTCGATACATTAATCCAAGTACTCTGAAGGCGGGACATTGGTGACCGGTGGATGGCTTTGGTGGAACTCATTTGGATGCGTTGCAATGAGGTTAGCTGCGCTATACACCCATCCCACTTTGTTTGCTTCAAAGGTCTCCTTGGCATGTTCCATGGCTGCTTGCTCCTGTTGCAGCCGTGAGAGCTCCACAGAAATTGCTGCTGCCGAAAAATGGCGATCCTTATTGCTGCTTCAAGGCATGCGCTCTTAGAGTGGAACTGCGTGGCATGTGGGCCCCAAGTAGATGGTGTAGTCATGTTCATGGTTGGAACAGGTTCGATCAGTCCCTGCCTCTTCCTAGATCTTGGTGCTGCACTATTCTGTTGTTGCGGCTGTTGTTGCGATCTCGCGCTGGACGTCCAAGAACGTCCCCATAAGTGGCGGTTGGTTGTGGCGCTCGTAGAAAGACAAAAAATGCGCAATGTAGGATGAGAGGAAGGGGCCGATGGGGCTCGAATACTTCGGCTATTGGCGATGCCCACGTAACTGCACCTTGAAGTTTTCTTTGACTACTAGTCCCCAATCAATGTGTTTCCCCTTGATGGCCATAAGCACGAGGCTGAGTTGCTCCGGAAGAATGCCCTTATAGTCATTCTTAAAATACACCTGACTGAGGACCCCTTGCATCCTAGACAAACATGGATCCTCATAAACTTTACCAGGGGAAAAATATCGTACCTACCGTCTTCTCTCATGGTGTGTGCGTGGGCGGTGAGGTCCGGTTGCGGGTGTGCACATGCGGGGCTCCACTCGGTTGCTCCAGTGCCGTCCTAGCCAAAAAAATTATGCAAGTACTGGCTCGAGTACTAAAGCAAGACGCCCTCGACCATCGCGGATGGATGTTGCTCGTCCTCTCGGCGCTTCCGGTTAGACGCGAGGAATTCTTGGCAGTGCTTGATGTTGACTTGACCTTCCAAGAGTGTCCAATATCGACCTAATACTCTCTTCGTTGTCCAGATCAAGTCAGGTTGTCTCTTCCATTCCATGATCTGGCACAGAACATAGAATGGCGGGATATGTTTCTTGCTCTCTATGGCGGTAATGCGATGTTGACTACTTGGGAATTCTAAAGTGGACTGGGTGTCTTGCACAATAGCAGGAAGAAGAAGAGATAGTGGGAAGCTGAAGGATAGGGTGCAAGAGGAATGGAGGAGCGTTTGCAGGCTGGAGAGCTATCGATGGAATACTACGTTGGACAACTAGGCAACCAAGCTCCTTCTTTGGACTTGGTAGGACCAAGGACCCCAAAGAAGATGATGGGAGATGTCTTGGACATGGTGTGAGTGGATGGGGAAGATGGAGACAAAGAAGACGGCGCTAGGCGGCTGTAGGCAATGATGGCTGCCCAGCGAGGATGGTGCTGGCGAGACCCTAGTGTTGCGGAGCCTACGGCTAGCCCTAGTTGTTCCATTGCTATCATGTCCTTGATTGCTAGTGTCGACTAAGTCCACTCAAATGTGGTTGACATGGATTTCATGGAGTATTATAGTCACATCGTGAACTATTTTTTGGAGAATTTGGCTAACATGGATTCCATAGGATTTGGATGCCAAACCTACCAAATGTTTTGCTACCCTATTATGAAATATCTATGCTGATCCGACATGGACTACTGAGGAGTGTTGATCCATTTTTTTTGTGGTTGTTTTTATTGGTGATGTTTGTTGGTTCCGTGCGAATAATGGTAGTGTCCTGCCCTGATTTGGGAAAAGCTAGAATGTTGGAGGCGTAGAGGATGTCGTGTGCCTCTACAGCCAAGGTATTATGGAATTCTCCTAGGCTAAGCACGAAGAAGGTAATTGGAGCCACTGAGTGGTAGTGTTTTAGTTTAGCGGTATTGACTATGGTTGCTTGTGGATCGTGATTATCGTTGTTGACTAAAAGCCATTAGGGAAAATCTAGGGTCTCTAAAAGGCCTTTGGGTTTCCCACGTGCCTAAAATTTTGATGAAACCCGTGCGCTTTACGTGCTGGCACCAATGGTGCCACGTGTTGCCAACAGTGAATTTTGTAAGTCTAGCCAAGCGCTGCCAGCGATGGTGTGTGCCACTGCTGTCACCCCATTGGACGGTACCAGCAGTAATGACGCTGTCAACACTGTAGCTCCTAATGCTGTCAGCGGGCAGGATATCCACCAATGAGATTACTTAGAGAGGCATGCATGGGCAGCAAGTTCACCTACCTCGGGTTGTCTTACAAGGCCTTTTGGAGACCCTACATTTCTCCTAATGGTCGTGATATTTGGTAAGACTAGCTAAACTCGGTAGGGGCCATTCCAAATAGATTCAAACTTGGTTTTTCAGAGCTTGGGATCCCTCGGGCACCATAATCTCTGATCTCCTTTTCGGAAAATCCTAGGGGTCTTGAGGCTTAAAAATATCTAGCAGTCAAGTCCTGTTTGCTAGTGATAATTTTTATAGCCAGGGGCCGTACTTCTTCTAAGTGATGGATATCGTGGAGTAGGGCAGCTAGGACCCGATGGGGGCTGTAGTCCTTGGGTTGCAAGGTGCTAAATGTGGGAGCTATGTACTCCGTTGGTAAGACCGGTTGAGTCCTGTAAACGAGTTCAAAGGGGCTAGATTACGTGGCACTTTTTGTTGCTACCTTATATGCCCAAAGAGTAGGTGGCAAACAATCATCCCAATCTGCTTAGTTGGCGTGGACAAAGCCACAGAGCATGTTGATGAGTTTTGGTTAGCCCCACTAGTATAGTTCCTTGATATCGCTTTGCCAATCACTTTGGGAGTCCATGTTGATGCTGGCGGCTTCAAGGTACAGCTCATTGAAAGAGCCGTCAATGCCTTCCTTGGTTGCCTAGGAATCCTCAAAAGGTAATCCGCTACTACATGCCTTTTGCCTAGGACATAGACTACTTCAAAGTCATACTCTAGGAGTATCATAATCCATCTTGCTACTGGCTCTATTACCAAAGGTTGGTTGACCAGATAAGAGAGGGTGTGATGATCAACCATGAATTAGAACTTGTTGCCTAATAAGTAGTGGCAAATTTTTTTGACTAGGTAAATCATTGCCAGAGCTTCTCGCTTTGTAGTAGAGTAGTTGCGCTTGGCTTGGTTTAGAAGGCGGCTTGTGTAAGCGACGGGTTGGTCATATATTCCTTGCAGATTTTGGGCCAACATATCTCCGACCACAATGTTCGAAGCGTCTGTGTGCACATGGAAGGGCTTGGCCCAATCTAGGGCAATTAAGATGGAAGCTTTGGAGTAGGCTTCCTTAATTTTGTCTAGGGCGTCTTGGACAGCTGGAGTCCAATCCTTGGGGTATGTGTACCCTACATGGTTCAAGGCTGTAATGGGTACTGTAATATGGGTTAGTTTCTTGATATAGATTCTATTGAATTGGGATAGTCCTAGGAGTCTTTGCACACCTTTTTGATTTGTAGAAGGTGTCATGTTTAAGATGTCTTGGATTTTCTCGGGGTCTGGGAGCTTGCCAGGCTTACACACAATGTACTCGAAGATGACTCCCGCAAAGAAGAGAAATATACATTTCTCAGCATTGCGGCTTATACCGTTTGTCCTACATGCATGGAAGATTTGGCGCGTATGAGTGACATGGTCTTCCATGCAACCATAGTCCGTCCCATCATCCAAATAGATACCGAAGAAGCATTTGAGATAGGGTCGGAATATTAATTCCATGACCCTTTAAAATGTCATGAGGGCATTTTTGGCGCCAAAGGCCATTTTTTCAAACTAATATGGTCTCTATTCCATGGAAAACACGATCTTGCTTTTCATGTTTGGCCATGCTTTTCATTGCTACCTGGTAGTAACCAGAAAAGCAATCAAAGAATGAATACAATTCATGGAGGGCTACCTCATCTATAATCTCTTCTATATATGGTAGCGGGTAGTGATGTTTTTGGTAGCTATATTTAGTTTGCGGAAGTTGATACAGATTTGTAATGTCCCGTTCTTCTTTGGTATAATGACCATGGGTGATAACCAAGGTGCAAAGTCAACAAGGGATATAAACTTGGCTTTTAATAATTTGTCTAGCTCGGCTTTAACTCGGATGGTGTAGTTTGGATATAATTGGTACCTTCTTTGTTGAACTGGGGTGGCGTCAGGGACCAAGTCGATGGTGTGCTCGGCTATTGTGCGAGAATTCCTTGTAAATCTTCATGTCTCCATGCAAAAATATCTTGGTATTCATGGAAGAGAGGGATGGCAGCGTGTTTAATGGTGCTGCGGGCATCAGTGTTGATTTTGATATACTGACGTTTCTTAATTGTCCTTAGATTGACTAGCTTGACTCGTTCCTTGGCGCCATGGGTCCATGCGGTAATCACTTCTTTCTGTAGAGCTTGGGTAGCTCAGGTGGCGTTAATTGTTATTGTTTCCCTGACTTCCTTGGAGAAATGTTCTGGGATTTCCATCTTTTCCTAGTCGGCGACCAAACTAACCAAGTGAATTTTAGCGAGTGGGATGAGGTCGTGGTTAGCTTGGAAAACCAAGGCTTCCTGTTTTGGTGAAAGGCCTTCGATCCAATTGGTCCCTGCTTTGTGTCTAATCTGATTGGCTTTGGTCCAAGTTAAACAGCTATCTACTGGAATGACTACAATTTTACCTTGTCGTTGTTAAAGGGTGATTTAGGTTCACCCTTAGAATTTTAATCTACTGTCCAAGTCAAAAAGAAAACCCAAGAAATTTTAATACCCACCTAGTTCCTACTACACTAACTATCCTGCTCTTGGGCTGTGATCAATATACTCACAACCTGCCCTCCCCTAACCCTCATTAATGCAAGTACCGACAATCTACACTTCCCACAAACCCTAGCATTCAATACACCCACAATCCAATGTGCTAAAAAAGAGTCATAGTTTCAGCATTAAAAGCTGCCTCATACAATCAGTCCTGCTCTGTATAGTATTGTCCTGCTATCATAATTCTCCCTAACCTCCTAACCACATCTCCTAATTTCCATAGCCAAACAAACTCCAAGGGGAGTGAGAGAGAGTGAGAGCCGCCACGGCCTCACTCCTCACTACCCCCCCCCCAACCCTAGCCATTGTCATCCACTATCCATTTTTCATCCAGTCCAAAAATTCATCTGATTATCAAAACTTCATCCGAAACTTAGTAACAAGCAAATACGCAGTAACTAACTGTTTTACTACTCCTGGCAGTTTACTGTTCCTGCTCCTCAAGTACTGCTTCTAAGTAAAAAGGCAAAAAATCCCTTTAACAGTCGTTGTATCCAAATTTAATTTCTTGACCAATCATGGATTGCATTCATGTCTCGGAGCCAAGGTCGTCCAAGGATTATCGGGAAACTACTGTTGTCTGGCATATCGATAACTACGAAAGTTGTAGCGGTGGACACCCCATAGGTGGTGATGGCTATCGCGGGTAGTGTTTCCAACAAAGTTACTAGAGCGTCATTGGCCATACGTAATATGAACTATGCTCGCTTAGGTGTTGGTAACCCAGGGATTCTTGGAGGTGGTTTCTCATTACGTTTACCCCGAAACCTCCATCGACTAACACATTTCCAAGTTCATGGTCTCCAAGCTGTAGATGAATGATGGCAGCGTATGGGTCAAGCGTGGTAGAATTAACCTCAATGACAGCCAGGTCTGCAAGGACATCTAGCAGGGACGCTTTTTGTAGATAGTTTTGGAGTTCGGGGCTTAACTGTAACAACTTTGCCAAGGTAATTGTGACATTGGCGTCATCTAGAATTTTTTGCATACCGCGGTCGACCGTGGGCGTTTCCAATCCTTGTTGTATTTCTCTGCGGATACTGTGCAACCTTTCCCAATGTTGGTGTGGAAAGGGTTACTGATGTTTAATCACATGGTTGGTGTCTGTAGTTTTTGAGTGTGTGGTTACTATGGCAGTTTCCGCTCCATGAACTTCGGTTATTGTTACCCCTCCACGTCAGGGCGCAAGTTAATCCTTTGGGACTCAGCAGGCGTGGAACCATGGTTTTCCATGGTGTTGCGGATTTGGGCCCAACGTTGTCTGAGTATGGGACACCGACCTCGTCGATGTTGTAGGGAGGCACATTTCCAACAAGCATCGTTCCTACTAGGTTGAAAGGCATCCACATTGACTTCCTCGGGAAACATGGCAGCCGAGGTTGGCCTAAATTGTCAATTATCTTCTAGGTGACTACTCCCTGGTGCGAACCATCATCGTCCACTGTGCGTTTTTCCACAGGTAGTGCATGGAGCCAAGACTTGCCGAGCCTCAGTACGGAATGTGGGCAAGGGTAATAATGAGGCTTGGGTCTTTTGTAAGGCGCCAAGTTTTCTACAATTATCATTTGTGGCTGTGAGTATGTCATGGAGGGTCTTGACACTTCAGATGACAATTTCTTGTCAAATCCGTGGTAGTAATTCTTTCTTGAACCACACACACAAGTAATCTTCCTCGAGTCGTTGGATGAGTATATGTGCCAAGTATTTAAATCTGTCATAAAATTTATCTACAGGCTCGTTTCTTTCCACAGAAATGCTGCCCAAGGCACGCAATATTTCCGAGCTTGTTTTGAGTTTTTTGAATTTCTGCAAAAAACTTTGTTCCATATCGTCCCAGGTTGCATGGATGTGCTCGGTTTATAAATCAATGTACGAGTTAATGTGGTTTCTTTGGAGAGTGGTGCCAAAAATATTTTGTAAGTCTGAATGGATATTAATTTCATTTGTGCCTGCAATGACCTCAAAACGACGAATGTGCCAGTCAGACTCCTCTGATTCATTGAAGACAGGGTAGGAAATTTTGGTTAGCTTGGCCTTCTTTTCTGGTTCACTGCCACTGGTAGGCGCTGTAAGGTTTCCTCTTAGAAGGATAGCCGACCTGAGTGATTCTATGGTAGCCTCGAAAGCGTGGGGGTTTACGTAATTTGCTTCCTAGGTGCAGGTGTCTTGTAAGGTCTTGTTATGTCGGGGTGTGGGATGGAAGTGTGAACAGGGAAAAACTTGGTAAGATCAGAGTAAGGAAGTCAGATAAGGGGAGCCTAGAGGGTGTGCTAGGCTAAGTCAAGACTAGGACCTTGGAGTAGTTGGGAAGGGAGTGTAAAGGGAGGTTGGCCGAGACTAGGACTAAGGGGAGGTTTTGTTAGAGGTCGTTTGGTTTCCCAGGGTATCACAATGTGCTCAAGAAACCACAAGCAATTAAAGGGCTTCCAACAACTGAGAGAGAGAGAACAATGAGAAAAGGGAAACACTGAGAATAGAGTAGGGGAAGACTCGGGAGAGTGTTATATCTAGTGCCTTAATCACAGTATTGATATTCCAAGGTTCCCAAGGCCGAGGCCCGGTAAGTACAAAAGAGGAGGAGCAACTGTCTAGACCAAAACTACAATTTGTACCAAATCTGAAGAGCATCTGTCCTACTGAAGTTGTTTCACTTTATACTATCCCGTGAGACCTAAGGACCCTTGCTACTACCAATGTCACTGCATCGAACTGAAATTCTTGCTCCGAGTCTTCCACTGCTCCCCAAATTCCTTAGCTTCCAGGGCAGGTAATAGGTCTGATATTGGATGCTAAGCATTTCAAGTTTTCCATTGGTAGCGTCATTCTTAGCAGCTAGGTCCGTCATTTGTTCTTTTATCCATTGCAATAATTCCTTCATGGCATCTGGCTCATCTTGTTGTGCAGTATCTTCTACTTCAATGTTTCTTTCAGTTGCAACCCTTCCTGGTGGCATGGTAATAGTTGAAAAGGGCGTAAAGACTTATCTCAACATTCCATCCCTAGCATGGTCGCCAAAATGTAAGGTTGGCCTGTTACAATAGAGATGCAAGATCAGGAAAGACTAGGAAAATCCAGAGGACACAGGGGGTCAGCTAAGGTACATGGTATGGTTCTGCTTAGTCTTAACTAGGAGTGACCCAGTGATTAGTCGGGTCTTCGTTAGAGGCTGGTTCGTATGACCCAAGAGTCTTTTTGGTTAGTAGACTAGCAACTGTAGAGCCAGGTGGTCGGAATCTCCTTAGAGAAGGTCCTCAACCGGGAAACCGAAGACGTCTACGGGAGACAACACAGAGGGAAGACAGGAGGCGCTGTGGTGCTTCAAGGACTGAGAGACGGATCATGCAAAGATTTAGAGAAACAAAGAGTTGTGAGCGTAGGAGAAGGTCAACGGTTAGAAGATGGTAGCCATGGATTCCAAGAGTATTAGTAGGGAAGCAGAGTTGCCATGAGAATGGCCAACTTATGTATTGAGAAAAATGGGAGGTTCAGAAGTGCAGCCCGTGGGCTTAAGTCCAACCTTCCTACAAAATTCCGAGAGAGTGATAACTACTGTTCGTTGCACTTTTGTACTATACTGTGCTATCCATTTCCTTGCTAGCTACTGGTCGTGCTGCCGCTAGCATGCTTGTTGGTGACCGTCGTCACAACTGGCAGTCCTAGGCAAGTGTGTTACCCTGCCAGGTAACAGTGCCCTAAGTCAAGGCCCATTTGCAATGGTGCTTCCTTACATAAGCATGCACATACTAGCGTAGTGGTCATAGTTGATATTGACACACTCTTAGTTGCAGAAATAGCCACTATGAAATGTAGGGTTGTCGTCGATGTCTAGAAAGGTGGACAATATTGACGAAGAACTCCTCATCATCCTTAGAGAAGAAGGCGTACGGGTAGGTTTGGGAAGATGATTTTTAGGGCGCATTACGTAATTTGTAGGGTCAATGGAAACCACCCCACTGACCTCCACAATTGCCTCGTAATGTTGTTGTATACGCAGGAGTTTAGTTCCAAATAAAGTCGTTGCCGAGAAAATGTGTCATGGCTCTAAACGTACGCATTCGTATGTCTTAATTGATTTGCTCAAACAATTCGATTCAACGAAGCCAGTCGCCAACCTCCCTTGTCATTCTTTGACGATGCGAGTAGATTTGGTCAAATTGACACTTTATCTCTCTTGCTTAACAAACGTAGTGAGACAAAATAATTAACTTCCACCCTAGGGCAACAGAGCAAATTTGATTAAGTGACACAAAATATAGAGGATTGTCAATGTGATACCATCAAACATTATATTTATTAATTTGAGAATTTCACATGTCCCAATTTGTTCATCACCTTAAAATAGAATGTCCAACTTAATTATGTGAATATTGGCAAGGCTTACAAATTTTTAGAGGACTTCCAAACAACGTTCTCTCAAAAGAAGTTTTTGATCCGTAATTGTCAGCTAACTAATTGGTATCCTGATGGAAACACATTGGGAACACTTTGGAAATATAGTATGAACACTAGGCAAACATTGTCAGGAGCATGTTTTGGTGTTAAGAATAGTTTCTATTACCGTGTGAGCACCTTGAAATATTTGTATCCTACAAAATGATGGAAAATATCTTATATGAAATATGCTTCACATATCAATCGACTTTTATACACATCATTTCACCACCCTATCTATTTGAAGATAAAAATGTGCAAGACATGCGATGGATTAAATATTTGCATACTTCAACATCATTTAAGTAATTAAGGCTATCACCTTAATTGCATATGATATAGACAAATATACCGTGTAAAAGGATTTGGGACATCTACCACCTCTTATTGATAAAAATTTGGTCCCTTACTATAAACTCGTCCAAAGTCAAACATACACAAGTCCTATACAAGATTCAGGTGGCCACCTCAATTTCTAGAATGTCACTACCAAGATGGAATTAAGTTCATTACTAATATATGATTACAGTGACTTATATAATGCTAACTTGTAGCACTGAGATATCTCTAAAATAGCTACGTATTAGGATTTGTAGGAGACTATCTCAATATTTAGCTTTACTATGATTGAAATATGATTCCCTTCTATCAAAGAGCCATGTAGACGTCGACAACATTTGAGTAAACAATCAAAATTATAAATAGCAACGAATTATATTTTGGTCAATACTAGGTCTCTTTCCTTAACATATGTAGAGGGACACGTCTAAGAAATAACAAATGATATGTTCATTGTAACACGTACTCCAATCCACAAAATTGTACCCAAAATCTCTTAAGGTGAGGAATTACTGCATCTTAAAGGATGTTATTCAAGCATGATAACAAGTGTGTCACTATTCGTCAACAACACCCTTCTTGTCACTTTAACGTATTTGACACGCCATGTGTTCTACGTTCAATCAAGTATATCATTGTTGAAGTCATGAGGCATATTTTAACTTTTTCCGAGAAACATCTCTTATTCAAGAGATATTGTAGCATTGACCTTATTGACATTTCTGAGGTCAAGGTTTCTTCAAGGGATTACATGTGAAGCAAAATTTGCAAGAGAAATTAAAAATGGCCACTCTTGTACATGAGATTAAGAATGATTTCTTAAATTTGAAAGAACTAACCTTCAATTTTGCAAAACTAATATAGAGCTGCGACTGTGAAGTTCTTCAAGGCCATAGACAATTGTATTCAGGCCTTAATAATAATTCATAAAATGCTTCATAATTTAACTAATAAAAGACGTGTGGTCATGCTTAAGCATACTTCTTTGATGGCTTCTTAAATAAGCTTCAAGTCATGTTGTAAGCATGCTTCTAATTACTAAATCAGTGAATATAGTATAATGCACTTCCATAGTTTTAGAATCAATTAATACTAATGTCTTGAAAAAAACTAAAGCACTACATTCTCTTTCAACAACTAACTGGAGGAGATCGCTTAATACTATGTCGATAATCTAGACTTCAACTTAAACTACAACATTTTTTGCTACGACATCAATGCTATTCCATCCATTTCTGCAAGAAATTCTCCAATCATCTCTTATAACTCAGACCACCAATTAAGGAAACTTCTTACACAAAAAACAGACTATAGTCTTCAAAGATAATAGGGGTGATTGCAAATTCTACGATCTGGAATCGCAAATGGGTACACAACAATGTACAAATGATTCTACATCCTTCTGTTGGACTTAAACTAATACTCCAGAAACATACATAGTTGTTGCCTTGCTATGAGCAACATACGGACTACTGATTACTGGTATGCTACTATTTCATTCCTTTATACATACTAAAAAAGAAACATCACCTTCTCTGATCAACACTGCCTATGTCTCTTTATATAAAACTAATAGAGACCAATTTTTACACTACAAACCTACAATTGCAACAACCATAGTAATTTCCACATCATGGTTGACTTAAGGATGAACTAAATCCTTCCCAATATGGCTAATCTTCTCTAAGAATAAGTTCATTGCACTAATATGCTACAATGAAGGCAATTCAATCCTACGGCAATTATCAATTAAATTATGATGACCACCTTAATCCTCTTTGTGATTCATCTCAATTGCAAATTTTATGAAAAGATCCTAGCCAATTCTAGTCAATGCACTCTTGTAAATGCTACATTTCATTGAAGAATTATTATCTCTAAAAATCAATACTTAATTAGAGGATCCACCTCAATTTAATGATCTCCATCAAGTTTAGTTTGTCTCGGATGCTGGAGGTTCCTCATTATCATCATGACCACGTTTTAGGTTATCCTTCGCGATTTCAACTTGCAAAGCTGAGATAGTCATGTTCTTAGCTCCGGATCGGGGTTTGCACACAGTCAGAATTGAATTTGTGTGTACTCAACATGGTAGTTGTGCTGAGTGTGCCCTTCACCATAGTCCGGCTCTATCGGTAACATCCCACTCATGGTAGAAATCTTGCACACCATTGTTATTTTTCGTGGGCGCAAATTATTGGACCAAAATGTACTACTAATGATCACTCGTTATTGGGAGATGGCTATTTCCCCCGTAGTGAGAGCCTACGTGGCCGGTCCACCCGCTAGACCGGGCCTTGGACCCGTGCCCCCCGCCCCGGTTTTACCCCGTCGCCAGTAGTCGGGGTAATTTACCCCGCATTTTAAAGCGCGCCCGTCGGAATACATGCGTGTGTCCCGAGGGCATGCGTTTCCCCCCTCCCGAGACATTGGGCATGCCATAGCCATTATGGCCCATTTGCCATGGCCATTGAAGCCCCCATGCACCATACTCGTGACACTACCTTTGCAATAGGGTTTAGGGTTCATCTTTTCATATTTTGGGTCGTGGTGCTCGGGGAGCCAAGAGCGCATTGTGCAGGTTTAGGGTGTTGTCTGCGATCTCCTTGCATTATGGTGTAACTGCGACGGCCCTTCGAGGTGGCGTTGACGTCGACATCTGCATCGTGGTAGGGAGAGAACCGGGAGGTCGGGATACAACTCCATTGATTGCTTGAGGTTCAGCATCATGGCAAGGGAGTGTGACTTCAATCCGAGTAAAGAGTTGTCGGCGGATGTAATGTTTTGGAGAAGGGAGCTACAATAGACCAACTACGACAGCGTACGCGGTGAACATTAGAAACCGTCCCTCTTGGGCACCACCTTGTTCCTTTGCTCTTAGGGTTCTGTAGAATTTGCTGAGGTCGGCCGAGTTATGGTGTATCCTGTTTGTTCTACTGTGGACTTGTAACACTCTAGTCCAATGTATGTCTCGTACAAGGAATCCGAAATGTTTTGGCAATGTCTCCATTAGGGTTAACAGTTTTCCTATTTTCTGTCACTGCATGTCCATTCTCTTCTCTACACTTAGCCTCTCACCGCCGCTCCGTCTCACTCGTCGAGCTTCACTATACTTCGACGTCTTCTACTGGTTTTTAGTGACACATGGGGTCCGAGGCTGTGACACTGTCTCTGAACATTTACCACCGTCGCTACAACATCAAGTACCCTAGCCTGCGCAAGGTGGATGAGCTCATGCTAGAGTTTGCAACCCAGTTCAAAGGGATGAAGAAGCCAGCGCCAGCAACACGGCGTTACTTCGTTTGCATTCACTATAGGAAAGACGACTTCTCGGGTAAGCTTAGGCTAAATCAACACTGTTATGAAGAAGGTTGCGACGGGGCTCTCTACCCTGATGGAACTAGGGCCCTTCTACTTCCGTACCCGGACTTCCTTCCGGGACAAGGGAAGGTTGTGGAAGACATGGGCCAGACCGTGCAGCAGTTGTTGGCTGAACGAGCTGAGGAGCAGCAGATTGGAGACAACAGTGATGGAAACCATACGCCTGGCAGTGAAGACTTGCCACGTGATAGTGAAGGGACCCAATGTTGAAGTAGTGCGCCCGTTAAGAAAAAGGTTTGAAAGTCGGCTACGGCGTCTAAGAGTGGGACCTTCAAGGTTGTCACTCCCTCTGTGGATACTTTCTGTGGCCGTGCACCGTATAGGATGGAGGGGGGCAATCCGCAGGGAGGGCAGGGAGCAAGAGATGTTGCTGCTAGGGAAATTCCTTGGATGGATCGTGTACAAGCAAACACTATGGATATGGTCGTTAAGGACGTCGTGAAGGCGGGCGTATTAAAGGGGACTCTTCAGCAACGCATTGCAGCTGTAGAAAGACTCGTCGGCAAAACTAACATTCACGGGAGCACGTGTGTAGTAATCACTAGCCTCTCTACTCCTCCAAAGAAGGCACGCCTTCCAAATGCGCCTTGTGAAAGGGACAATATGTCATGGAACCGTAAGAAGGCCAAAGGCTACTTGAGTTGGCCTTCTCATCCTTATAGGCGAAGACGAAGAATGTGGAGAATATGGCGGTGTACCGAGGCGAGGAGATGTGGGCATGTATCCCGGGGTAGTAGGCTCATAAACTGGGGAGGTAGGCATGTACTATGGAGAGTGGACCTCAAATGATTCAGGACCTAAAGCTACAGGGTTAGCTAAGTCACAAGTACGGTATGGCTCATTGTAAGAATTCGAGAGGTCTGAAATATCAAATTACTGAGATTGGAGAATTGATTGCGGAGAATTGATTGGAGAACAACCTTAGTTTCTGCAGGGACTGGTTTCTGACCATCGCTCTCCACTCTATGCTTAGAGGACTCCTGCATTAGAAATAGGAAATAGATTTTAGGAATCAAATCAAAAATCAAACAAAAGAAATAAAAACAAATAAGCAACAGATCAAATTAAGAAAGAATCAACAAAAAAAACCTCAATGGTCTGGCACCTCCCCATGGGCTCGAAGAGGGCGGAGCAGCAATGCCGGGGGACGTGATGGCCCTCGAAGGGCGCTGTCTGCTCCCAGAGCGCCTTCTTTGGCCCAAATAACCAAACACATTTTAAATAAAACACCAAGCCCCGGCATTGCCCCATGGGATCGATGAGGGCGGAGCAATAGTGCTAGAAAAGGTGATGGCCTACGGAGGGCACTGTCGGCTTCGACAGCGCCTCTTGGGGCCCAAATAACCAAAACACATTTAAAAAAAAGCATCAGTAGGGAAACCCCAATACGACTTACGCTGCAAGATATATATCCGAGAATGGGGAAAAAATCAACAAGGGCGTAAGGGGCTCACCTCGCTACTACCCTTGTTCTCGCCCTCCTCGGAATCACCTATGAGCTCGTCCTCCTTGGTTTCCTCTCCTCTCCTCTTCAATTTGTCATCGCCGATACGTCTCTTCTCCCCAGTCTCTCCCTCTCCCTCGGCTCCGGCTCCAGCAAACCCTAGATCGTCCACTTGTCATCCTCTATCATTAGCTCTTCCTCTCGCCGCTTGAGGTCCTTACTAGTCGCCTTGCCCTGCCCGCCTGCCTCACCCTGCCACGCCTTGCCTGCCTTGCCTCGCCCTGCCTCGCCCTGCCCGCAGCGAGTTGCCAAGGCCTGGCAACCTTCGCCTGCCTCCATAATCTCCTGCCTCTCCTGCCTCGCCACGCCTCGCATAAACCTAATTTCGGATCCTTCTGCCGCAACTAGGGAGGCTCTCCTTGCACCTCCAACCTCCCTTCCAACCCTAAACCAATCAGCCCACTTAAGATGATGACTGTGAGTACTAGAGCGCCTTTAAGACTAGAACTGAGCCATAGCTAATGCGGCCATACATATTGAAGCAAATAAAAAGTTACCCACAAGAGAGACATTATAAGGTGCTATAGTGATCTCCTGGATGACATTGAAATACTACACGTATATACATAACTCACATCATCCAAATTCAAGACGATTGTGCAAGAGACTTACTTGATCCGAGTTACAATGATCCCCGGATTGAGAATCTGTCTTCCTTGTCGAAGAGTCTTTAAAACCTAAAGAAGGTTGCGGTGACTTGAGAGTTCGACTAGAATTCAACCCTAATCCTTTCGTCATGTCTTTATGTTTTCCTTCGCTACTAACTACCTCATGCTGCTCATACACTACAACGGTGTCTTTGAAGACCTCTTCTTTAATCTCCACTATAGGCTCTAGCATGAGTTTACGAATGCTACAAAACTTCAAAGCTAATGGCAACCCAGCTCAAGGACCCTTCACGGATGCACTCAGAAGGTCACCTTTCAAATCTACATTCTTACGTGCTACTCTCCTCTTTCTCGCTCTCTTATTAGTAAAGTCTGTGGAACCTGGTTTCCTTCTCCGTGTAGGGATGACATAAGTGGAGGAAGTAGACCCTCTACTCTCCTTTATGTGTCTACGTTACCTAAGGACACTATCTAACTATGAAACACTCTTTAGAACTTCGCTACAGCTTATATACTCAAAAGATCCAACTATTCCTCAACAACTCCCCATGGACAGATAATATTGACCACTCACACAAATCTTACACTACCTAAATTATTAAGAGCTATATCCAAATTAATTTTGAATTAAAGTTGATGTTCAAGTAAATGTATTGAAAATTACATAATTCATCAATATAATCAAAACAATATCAGAAATGATGACAAAGGGTCACCTCTCACAGAGAACATGGCCAAAATTCTAGAATGAAAGGCAGCTTAAGCTAATCTTGGTCATGCTCTTCTGAACAAAAAATCATAGCACAATCTAAAGTGCTCTTGACATGAGTTAATATACCATGGCTTTAATTTTCATTATGGCGTAAGGAATAACTCTATTAGTTAGAGTCTAACTATCTTCCGTTACATCTATTTTACATTTGTGTTTTAAGATGCATCCAGAGTTGTATACAATCCTTGCAATTTCACTGTTCAGTCTCTCATTCCAGTACTTCTGAACTAAATTAGTATCATCGCCCTCCACTCTACGTTTTACTATGGCGCACACATTTCCTTAGCAAGTCCAAGGCACTGTTGTCTTCTATGCCCATGGCTTTGGGATTCCTCTCTCTTTCCATACTACTGATGCCAGAATGGCAATCGTGTCCTCCCAACACCTTAGTATGAGATTCAATTTCAGAGAGGACACAACTAATGTTGAGGAGGAGAGTTTTAACGAGATTACTATAGAGGTTACTCACACTTTACGTCAATTGTCAGACAGAGGAGAAGATGGTAATTTGTATTGGCACTTGTACCCACGTACATACAGAGTTTACGGACTTACAATTTCTCAAATGCAGGCATCTACAAAGATTCTTCCTCCCCGTCGTTTCTCAACATGTACTATTCAGACTCTGCTTACTCGTGACGTGAAGGTTAAAGTAGAGCCTCGCCTGGATAACTTTGTTGAAACGCCAGTAATCTTTCTCTCCCTAGACGAGGAAACTAGTCCTGCTATATTGTCCTCTCATGTTGCAAAGGAAAGTGTAGAATCTAGGCCGGCAGTTGCTCTTCCAGTAAAGTGTCCCACTCCATCTCAATTTTCAAAAGAGGATACTGTTAGTGCAGTCCATTTATTTCGCAAACTTGCAGAGAGACGTGGGAAGAAAAACATTCTGAAAAAGACAGTTTACTTGGGTATTAGACGCGAGAGAGTAGAGTACTTGCCTGTAGTTTTTGATGGAGCGGTTCTCTTTGAGTTGTACCCGGCTGTTGAAGAAGCATCAAATTCGCAAGCGAAGTCCATGTAAGGAATGGACAAGCGATACGACGGCCATTTCTGGACCAAGACCATCACCACCAACATCACAATCAACTTCGGCCTTTCTTTTCCTTATTCTAGCTGCGTCGGATGGCTGCGGTGCAACAACAAGGCCTGCTCGTTTTTGGAACAACGGCCTCGCATTCATGAGATGAACAAGACTGAGTTCAACATTTGTACACTCCAAGCGTTTAGAGTCAACCTGCCACCACCAAAACATTCTACAGTTGTATGCAAGGTATGCAAAGAACCCCCACTATGCATTGCTACATGTGGAGCTAAAATTTATTATGTGTCGAGTAAAGTCAACCTTACCAGGGCGTGTATCCATCTTGGATCTCATGATCACCCAAGCAAGGTTGGCGACTACATGGATACAAAGGTTGAGATCAGTAGTTTGATCGAAGATCAGGTTGAAAAGATACCTCAAGCAATGAAGAGCTCAAAAGTGTTGGAGGCAAACAAGGTTCTAATCAGAAACTACTTGCTACAGCCAGAGGATGCACCTCCAGAGAAACTCAGTATGAGGGAGCTTGTTCCAGTCCTAGACTAGTCCATCACCAAACATTTGCATCAAGGTAATGTCATTTCGGCAGTTGAGGATGTACGATGTTCAAGATGCCATTATTTAACTGCGTGGAATCATTCTACGGGCCTTCGTCCAAGATAATAAGTTCCCTGGTCAAGAGACTGATCTCGACAAGGTGTTCTTCTTCAAGATGTTGGAAGTCGGGCCTAGTAGAGGGGTCAACCTCGTGTCAAGGATGCAGCCCATTGGAGATCTGCATAATGCATCGGTGATGTTCGACCATGTCAAGCAGGTACGATAGTGGACCACAATGGCATGCCATGTGTATGATTCAATGTAGTGCCTTATAATGACAATTGCTACTTGTGACATGCAGTCCAAGGGTTTTGACGCCCACATCCTGTTTTGGAGAAACCTAAATGCTATCATGGAGAGGAATGGCGTTGCAACGCCAAACCTCAAGGGATTTATGGCAGACAGCGCACAGGCCAACTGGAATGCAGTTCGGATCGTCTACTGCAATGGGAAGAAAGAAGATGGTATAGAGGATCGGGAGAGGACCTACCTATATCACTGGACGCAGTCCATGGTCAAGTTTATAGTGAAGTACATCCCCGAAGAATTGTGGGAGCAACACAAGAAAATGTGCCACCAATATAGAACAACCAAGACTATGGACAAAGCGGATACTCTGTACCTCGAGATTAAAGCGTAGTGGATTTTTGCTAAAGCTGTTACTGAGAAGGCCCTAGCAAAATTGGAGCTCTGACATGCATTCTGGCACTTTAGATATCGATAGTGGGGCGGATTCATGGTTAGGGTACAATTATTCCCTAACTCATTCACACCTATTTCTATATTTCTGTTAATCCGACTAAATGTTGAACCAAATCTAACCACTATAGCCCTTTCACTTGCAGAATTTATTGAAGAAAAACTTGCAGAAATGCCTACGTGTAACCATGCTCAAACGATTCAGAGCAAGTGGCTTCAAGCATTCGGGAACAAGTGTGGCGACCTCTATGTGGCTACGGTGGATGACTATGTTTGGGCATTTCTACAAGTTGTAAATTTCTACCAGTTTTGAAAGGGGACGTAGGGGGGACAGGTCCATCAAAGAAGGAACTGAAGCTAAGGATGGCAGAACGGAGGGCGAAGTTAATAGGAAGATCGCATGTGCTTGAAGACCCCATGTTGGAGATGCTTAGAGCAGCAGTGTTCTGCACACCTACGCCTCGCATGGCTGGAGAGTTAGTTTTTGGATCCATCAAGCGGAAGGCTGACCTACCCCTTGGAGCTGAGGAAGAATCTCACTGCACGGACAAGGTAAACTTCTCTTATCCAAAAGCTGCTGAACGTAAAGTGAGGGCTCGCAATACGCAGATGCCCATCATTGTTGAAGCTGACACCGAAGATGACACGGAGGTTCAAGAAGATCAACCTCCTACAGGGGTTGCTGTAACAATCCTAGAGACCCTTAGATACGAGATGGAAATCCGCCATGTGAATGCCGTAGAGGAGACTAAGGTTGACGTCAAGGAATGACACATTTTAAGACTGACGAAGACTTTTGCAAAGTGCTGCTGGGCCCAGAGAGCTATCACTAAGAAGAAATGTACTGAGAGAATTGTGAGGAACGCGAACGCTACCACAGCACCAACCTACACTAGAGTTTGACCAACATACGCCGCAACACATCGGAGAGGACGGAATTCTTCTTCTGTTGTGACGACATTGAGAGATGCGTAAAGGGCTCAAGGCCCAAGTGGATTGCTAAATACTCTGCAAACTAAGAGACGCCTCCGATTCCAGCCGTTTGGCTAGTAAAGCTAGGGACAAATTTGAACATCATAGAAATTCGTGCACTAGAAGCAGCTGGATTCCAGCTCCCGCAGAAGAAGCCGGTCTTCCCACGACGCCTCTTCTCCTCGGCTCCGCCACCTGCAAATCTAAGTTTGTTGCCACTTCTTGCAGAGGCTGACCGCTGCGCAGGTACAAGAGACGGCAAGATGGTGAAACGCACTGCCACTCGCCCTAGTTCGGTGCAGCGACTCTCTATAGGCTCCTCCGACTCCCTCAAAGCTTGCCTATGTTCCGTTACCATGATACCTCATCCAGGCCATGGTTGCATCATAGGATTGGATTCAGGCATTGCTCCTACCATCACGCACTACCTGATCACCATCAGCTCGAACCTTGGTTGCACTTGCCGACAATTTAGGAAGACCATGACTAAGTTCCGAGGGAGGATCCAATTCTCATACTACAAGACGTATACTTCATCCTTTTAAAGGTTTGCAACCGCGACCCCGACGCCAACCTTTTCATCCATGCACCTACCTTTAGCTTCAACGAGGTCAAGATACTTCTTGAAAGCGGAATCTAGACACACCCTTTGGCAAAAAAATAGGGGACAAACAACTTTTAGTCCAGGATCTTTATTGTGGACGGTGGCAACTAGGTTGCACAGTTGTTAATGTTTGAATTATTCCTTGTATTGAGTCACCAATACAAATTTTGTATTGTCTTTTTTAATATGTAGGGTCTTCATATTCACATTGGTTACTATGCGTACTAATAGCTCAAACCAATAATGTAATCTTATCACATAAATACATTCAGCCACTTGTACCCACTCCCTCGTGCAGTGTATTATTAGAATAGATTATCACTTTAATTTAGCCAAACAAGTGCTGTAAATAGCTATTTCATTCTTTGAACTTAATGCGCTTAGCTTTGCCCCTTGCATTTTGAACACATCTACCAACCTCTGTCTCTACTACGTGGGAAGCTACATTCACGTCCATTTTGGATCCCATACTTGGCAATCGTTCTAGGTGGGGATGTTTCAACAATGGCCTACTTCTACTCGTACCTCTAAGTGCTTCCGTACAATAAGTCTCCGGGACGATCTTTCAAACCTTGGAGTATGCTTGAGTTGGCAACAACACCTCCACCTTGTCCTCAAGTACTATGATCTCCCTTGGATCTGGTAACATCGAAGGGTTTCCTCTCAAGTCCAATCCAACATCCACGACCACTGGAAGTGTAAGTACTTTGCCGCATGCAATCACCTCCTCAACTTCCACGAAGGGGCCAACAACATCACCAAGCGAAACAGCAACAACCTCGACGTCCTCCATAATCATAGCCCGGTACCAAAGAGAAGTGTTCCAAACCAAAAATAAAAATGCAGTCGCAAGAGAAGAAGAGACTCTTCACAGCCCAAACTGGTAAATGGAGGATTTACTAACTAAACCCTAGCCTTCACAAACCCACCAAAGTCCTACAAAACCCAACTAAGCCAAGGCTAGAAACATACAAATACATACAAAAGGAGTCCAAATCTGTATAAATCAAGACAAAACAGCCCAATACAATGGTGCAGCTCCTCCTAACAACTCTCACATCTACCTGACTCTACCTGCTCTAGTGTAGAATGATTATAGAAAACCCTAAACTAATCTCTTAAACTCCCTAATCACTGGCATGAGTCATCCGTCGACAGTGACAGAGTTCATCCGTCGACGATGACAAACTACATCCGTCAACGATGACAGAGTTCATCCGTCGATGATGACAGACTGCCACAGAATGATGATGAACTTGGGAGTAAGGTAGAGAAATAGAGGAAGGGAACACTATCCGGTTAACATTATCCCCTTTTTCCGGTAGTTTTGCCCTCAGAACGTGGGTACAGTGGAAAGCAGCGAATAACGGCCTATACAAATCCAAAAGGCAATCAACAAAGGACAGTGGCGGGAGACACTAGAAAAAAATGCTAGTTGCCAAGAAAAATTCATAGTAAGTCCTGGACGTGCGCCGTAATGTACTTTTTGACTTTGGACTTCCCCTAGTTGCGATGCAGGGGTGTAAATGTCCATAAGATGGTTCGTCACTGTACTTATTGTACTAGGTTAGAGTTTTTCTTTGATAGAGTGTTTAGTAATTGACTAAGACTGCTACTTTTGAACACTCAGCAATAACTTGGAGTACATCTTAGTACTTGAAGTCATGTACATACGTTGGGTTGCGTTGTATTGTATGGTCTTCATGTACCTTTTATACTTGCGGCATTGTTCAAAGTACCGAGGGGTACCGACTTTTCTTATCTATGCCTTTTTGCAGAGTAATGGTGTCAGTTTTCTACAATTAGTACATTTCATTGCATGTTCTGTAACAGGTTCTGAATGAGGGTCCTAAATTGTACCTGATGTACACTTGTGCGTGATTGGCAGACCTCATTCTTCTTGCGCTTCGAAGAGGTCCACCCATAACGTACTGTGCGGCAGAGGGCTTTTGAGAGGTTGAAGCTATGGTGGGTGCGAAAACTGAAGGAGAGGAACACGAGCTGTTGCAAATACCATGTGGAGATGGACATGATGAAGGTTGGATTGAGCAACCTCAGAGACAAAGTCAAGGGGCTCCATGTGCATACCGCATGTGATTGTGCGTGTACAGTGTGCACAGGCAGTATGGAAGGGACCTGTTGTGCACATGAGAATACTTTCAAACAAATAACTCTGATGTGGGAATCATGTGTTTGTCCAAAAGGGGAATTTGATGTGTGGCATAGGCTTGAATGTCTCATGGGCGATTGTTCTAGCTCTGGTTTCCGCATGCGTTGTCTGGTTCTAACACCTTTCTTGTTAGATGGAAGTGTTTTGAGTACTACCAGGTGGGAGTGGATGCTCAGTCTGGAAAAGTGAAGAAACGTCTTCGGGAAGCTTTCAGACAGACAAGTGTTCACGAATTCCTATCTTATATGGAGAAAACAGTGACCACCTTTATCACACACAACTTCAAGGCACGATTGCAAGATGAGCAATGTCAATTGACGATGAAGAACGTTCCGGAGGGAGTGGTTGTGTCACATATTGACTATGTAGAGAACTACACTTTTGCCATCCAAAATAAGGTCCAGAGCTTGTTCTACTTTGATACCAGTGCGACCATCCTGGTGCACATTACGATGTAGAAAGAAGGAGAGCAGACCATGAAGCAAACTCACTTTTATATATCTGATGATAAGGCTCACGATTCAGCATTTGCTCAACAGTGTTTGACGTTGCACTGGGATTGGCTGGGTGATTCAAGGTTGACACCGGAGGAACATTGGGTCTACAGTGACGGGTGGAGTTCCCAAATTAAGTGCGCGACATCTATGTACTTTGTTGCACGCTACCCTGCGCTCATTGGAGGTTGCAAGATGCGGTGGAACTATTTTGAGTCGGCTCATGGAAAAGGAGAATGGGATGGGGCTGGTGCCGTGGTGAAGAGGGCGCTTGCTGCTGAGCAGATCCAGAATCCACTCAGGCCCTTACAGAATTCCGCTCAAGTGGTGGCGTTCCTGGAGGAAAAATACACAGAGCGTGTTGCTAGCTCATATGCTCATGCTAAAACTTCCCCTCTTTCACGTGTATTTTGGTTGATAGGAAATACAGAGGTGGATCATACTGATAAGAGTATCAAGTGTAACACTTTGCCGGGCTCAAAGAGTCTATATTCTATTATGGGCTTTTCTATGTCTGCTCCTACTATGCTTAGAACTCGAGAGTTGTGTTGCTTCTGCGTCCCGTGCATTGATGGTGATTGGACTGAATGTGAGAACTTGACGCATGTGCAGGACTGGACTGTACAGAGGCTCTGTCCGATGAGTGCATGGGCCGTAGCACAGCAAATTGAAGAAATTGACGGCAAGGCTAACTGGGTGTATGACGGCATTTCAGAGGAGGTCAGTGATTTGGTGGACATCGGCGACAATTTCATGATTCCAGCAGAAGAAGAGAATGAAGACGGGGTGGAATTCTACATTCTCCAGTGTCAAGCGAAGAAGTTTGTGTTAGCAGAGCCCAAGACTTGCCCTTGGGAGGGGGTATTTAGGGTTGGAGATGTTGTGATCAGAGCAAAGTATTACAAGAAGTATGGACGTGGTGAGAAGACGTATGTACTCTGTGACAAAGCAGTTGATGCACATGTTGATGCCCATTTTGTTAGAGCTTGTAAATTCCCTATGGTTCTAGCTCAACACAAGGTTAAAGGTACTCCCGTATACAAGATGTCAAGTGAAACGCTTCAGATATGTGAAGATGCCCTACGAGAGTGGTGGGCGTTCAACGAAGATTAAGTACAAGTTGCAAGCTATGTACACTGATTTCAGAATTGTTTCTCACTTGACGGTGATTTTAGAAGTACTGGTCCCGTGATGATAGAAGTCAAACAAATGCTTGGGTATTTGTCTGACTGAAAGTGAGTTCTAGAGATATCCCGCTATCCAAGTGCTCCCCCTTTTTTTTGCTTCAGTCATCAATTGTCTAGCATAGTAGTCTCTGTTTAAGAGAACCTGCAATCCCTTTCTTTTTCTTATTCTTTATAATCTTCTTCCGGTGCTACCCACACCCATTACATAGTATCACCCATTCCGTATTTCTTTTTTTATTTCAAGTCAGGTTGGACGATCATAGTTCTACATTTTGCTGGATATTAGATACTGTAGTTTTTTTTCCTTTTTGTTTTGGGCCTTTTATAGGGAGCAGTGGATAGCGGTACCTCAAGAGCTCATATCTGAGGATAGCATTGATATCGTAGAATGTTGGAATTGGAAGCAATCGGTTTAGGGTGAGAGGTTTGTTTCTCATTTGATGTTGGTTTTAGAAGTACTGGTTGGTGTTTAGGCAAGTACTAAGACTACTCAAACAATAGTAAGTACCATTGAAACATTGATTCCAATAATTTACAAGTGAGTTTATAATTTACAAGTGAATAATATACAAGTGGGTTGTATATTTATCCGAGTTGTTCTATGTTTCCTTCAGAATAGTTGAAGTTCCATGAGTCCCAAAAATCCTTGCATTTGGTCTATTTGTACATGTACTCCATCAAAAAATGTATAAAGAATATATTTTGGATATGTACATGTAGTATAACAAAATGTACAAAGAGTATGCTCTCAATATATCTACGGTAGTACAAACAGTATATTGGCAGAAATTTTGTTCAAGATTAACCCCTTTTATGCAAAAACAGAAGGCTTGCTCTTGAAAGTCTAGAAGAATGTATGAATGTGGTTCTGCTTTACAGAAGGATATCACAACACATATGTGGAGTCATCTTCTCCTTGGTCGTTTACTGGCTGACCTTCGGATGGCAAGTGGTAAGGCATTGTCTCTACACATTTTACTCTTACACTTACAAGTAAACCGAGGTAGGTCCGGATCATCATTGTTCAAATTAGTGCCATAGTCCCAGGTTAGTTCCTCTCCAGGACGTATGATACGACTTGCAAAAAATGCTACATGATAGAAGCGGCGATCCACACTCTCTATCAAAATAGGTATGTCCACTAGGTTAGAATCTTCACACCTGTAATGACAGAGGCCCACAGTCAGGTCATATCGTAGAATGTAAGAAGATAGACTGCAGAGTATGTAGAATATGGTCGCAAGTTCTAACCTGTGGTTCAAAAACCTGGCCACATTTCCAAATCGAGTAGAATCGAAGCACAATGCATTGTGGTCGTCGAGTTTCCGCTCAGTGGCCCAGTCAGCATCAAGTTGCAAGCTATAGGACTGACCCCCAACTACCCCCACGTTCCTAACCATTTGCTCAGCATTTGTTAAAATCTCTCCCGCCAACTCAAAAACGAATGCACCTCTAGGTATTAGCTCAGTCGTCCAAATCTTCTACCTCGTAAGGGCTGTAGGAAAAACCTCTACTTGAAACTTCATCCCCTACTGGACAACACGATTGCCACAATCACTATGACACCTACACTTGACATTGCACTCCTTAAGGAAAAGACGAGGAACATGACCTCGACACAGTGATTCGCCATTAAAACACCGTCTACCCTTCTTACAGTCATGTGCATCTTCTTCGTTGTGATTGTAGAGATACGCGCAGGGTTTTCTATCCCGTCTAGTCGTGACTATCCCGTCGCGACGTCGGAATGGGTCGCGACGAGGGTCCTCCAACGTCATAATAGGTTTTGTAGTGTAAAAATGAAAAAGTAAAACTGAAAAGGTTGCGTTAAGGAGTTGGGCCGTCACAATAAAGACCGAATGGGACGTCCGGTCGTGACTCTAAACCGTTGTGACGTCCCGACATTATGACGCAAGAGGGCCACGTCAGGACCAAATAGAAAACCCTGGATACGCGTCCTCCACAATGCCTCCTTCGATATATGCAACTCCTGCCCCACCGAATCGGCTTGGCACGCACAAGTACCATTCCCGCCCAAGCATTCCGGGGAACAAAGACAGTAGTCCCCAGGGCGAAGGCTCTGAAGGGTGGTAGGCACGTGTGCTTGGTCATAGACCAAGCTAGAATTAATATACTGAAAATAACTCATAGCAATATCAGACTGACCAACAAGGACATGGATCCTCTCGAGTCCCTTAGACAAATCTGCTGCATCATACCAAGCTTCGGCCTGGTAGAATTCCATCCCAACAGACCACCTTCCCCTCGTCATATTCTTAAAAATAGAAATATAAAGTTCCAAGGCTGTTGGGGAAGACTAACATAAGTACAAATGCAAAGAAATCACAATGGATTGCAAATAACACATCAGCATGGAAAATAAAGTACACAAGTCGTGACCCTTCCTTGTTAAGAAGACCTCAGTGATGAGGTAAGATACATTAATATACCTGCAAATCCGTTCTATACAAGCATTCTACCGCAGCTCAATAGATCAAAAACCAAAAAAAAAAAAAATACTAAAAGCAATCTACAGATTGCTTAAGCCCTCATTCTAAGTGCCGCCTCTCCGCCGTTCCTGTGAGATTCCGCCACCTACCTTGTCGCCCTTTCCCTTCTCATACTTTCTCGCCTCACTCTTACGACCCTTAGCCCTGGTCGATGCCGGGGATTCCTCAGCCGCTTGCTCAGCCTCCTTGGCGGTGCGTGCCCTGGTCTGCACATTGGCTTCAGGGACAGCAACGGGACTTTCACTCCCCCCAACAATCTCGGCCAGCTCCTTGTACGTGGTCTTGTCTGCGGAATAAACATTCTCTATCGCCTCCTCAAGTCCCGGCCTTGATTCCTCCTCCACAGTTGGACCCTTTGGTCTCCTCGCTGTCAACTTGAATTGTGACTGGGGCGTATGACCCTTTGACAGTTCTTCTCCCTCTCCTTTTGCTACTTCAGCATCCGTCACGCGAAGCACTTCAATCTCGCCTTTGTATCCTCCATAACCACCTCTGTATCCTCCATATCCTCCTTTGCTTCCATAGAGCCCTTTTCCTTTGCCGCAGCCATGCTCTCATTTATTCCCCCCTCCGCCTTCCGTCTTGAAACCGCCATGCACTTGGCTGGAGCCTCCACCTGCACCAATGTATCTACAAAACCTGAGGCCGTGGCTCCTCCACCATCCTTACCATACTCTCCCCAGAGCAACTTGCCCTTGTGTCCCGACATGCATTGCGACCATGGCTTGGGTGTCTCCTTCCTTGTGGACTGCGGCTCATCCTCCTCCTTTTTCTCCTTTGGTGTCAGCGATCCCTTCTCCTTCTGTATAGCACCATCCCCTTCCGCCACTGCCTCATCCTTCTTCCGCGCGCTTCCAACACCACCACCCTTCTTTGGTAATAATTCAACGTGTAGCCCCTCAGCTGTCCCCTCCTCCAGTGCCTCACCCTTCTTCCTTCCGCTTCCAACAATTGGACCCTTCTTCGGCACTATTGCGCCGTCCCCTTCCTCAGCTTTCCCCTCCTCCACTACCTCACGAACCTTCCTCCAGCTTCCAACAGGGTGTCCCTTCTTCATTTCTGCAGCGCCGTCCCCTTCCTCGGCTGGCTGATCCTCCACTGACTCGCCTTTCTTCCTCCCGCTCCCAAGAACCCCAGTTGCCTCGCCCTTTTTCTTTCCACTCCCAATGACGCCGCTCCTTCATCCCTCCTCTTCCCTCCCCCAACAACGCCTAAACCACCCGCCTTGTCACCCCTACCCCCTTCTTGGCCCTCCGCCGTCACTCCTTCATTGCTCCCGGCTCCTGGCAGTGGCGGTGGCGTTGGCGGTCGCGGGCTGTGGAGATTTCCGCCTGAAGAGAGCGGCTCTATTACATTGTCACCGTTTCAAACATCCTCTCGACCCTCCCCCGACTCACCATCACTGCTCTCCGAAGTTTCACCTGAGACGGTAGTGCCGGAGCTTGAAGGTAAGGGGGTCATGTTGTTGTTGTCCTCTTCTTCAGAAGAAGAATCGTCTTCCGAATCCAGCTCTGGTTCAGTTCCCTTTACATGAGTCCCATCCGAGAAACAGTCTATCACCACCTTCTCCACCGGCTTCTCCACCATTTTAGGAACTCTAGATTTAATGCTCTCACCCTCGACGATCCGTTGCAGCTCTTCACCTAACTCTTCTCGATCGCCTCTAGACCATGCTGGCTGGCTTGTCTCCCCTTCCACTGTTAGCCCCACATTCTTGACAGCCTTCTTAGGTGATGCAAACCTCAGGCTAGAACCTCCCACCAAACATTCCATTAGAGTCTAAACACATGGTACCGAATGTAGTTGTAGTCACCTAGCACAAATGAACCAGTACTATACTTACCTATTCTGTTTGAACTGGTGGACCATTTGTACAAGTTTGCAATCCTAAATGTACTCTACGACTTGTTCTCACTCTGTGTTGACCATGTAGGACTTATAGTACCAAGTAAAATAAAGACAAGAAATACATGTAGTAGCTTCGTCAAGTACAATGTTGTCTGCGCACCCTAAACCGTAAGTACATTTCAAGCACTATGTCACATGGAGTACATAAAATACTTGCTCTAAGTAGCCGCATGTACCTGAAGATTAGGCCTAATATAAAAATATGACATTTCCAGCGCCTAGCAAAAATCATCGAGTATTATGCAATACACAATAATGTACGGAATTCAGTGAAGCAAACAACTTGTACACGTACTGGATTTAGACTTTGACACTAATATACAAATATGACATTTCCAGCGACTAACAAAAGTCTCTTGTTTGTCTCCTTCCCGAACGCACACCAATTTACTCGTCCACCACCTTCCTCGTACTCTAATGCTATTTCTTTGGCGAACCTCACCGTGATTAGGTTCGGATTCTCCTCCTCCTTATGTTGGTACAAAATCGGATGCAGGTACTTCACCTTGTCCACAACATCCTGGACTTTGCGACCCTGCCAGTAGAACCCGCTTCGACCACCATCTCCGTGGGGCTTACCAAACAATTTGCGCACAGTGTCGGAGGAGACCGTGCTTCTTCGGAAGTGGTGGGGGTTCTCCCCCTCGTTGGGGAGTCCGTACTCAGCCTGGAAATCCGCCTTCTTCAATTTTCGCGGAGGCTTCTTCAGCCTCAAAATCTCGTCGTCGACGTCTTCTACACACGTGAAGGCCTTCTCAGACCTCACATTCCCCTTCCCACTTTCTTCGCTGTGGACTTTGAATCCGCAGCAGCTTCTTCCTCCAAATCGTCTCGGGGGGTATCTGCTCCTCATGTTGCGCCAGAAGTCCTCCTCGGCACGTCCTTTGCAACTCCTCCTTCCACCTTGTCCCGGCCACGACTGCGACTTCTAGTTCCTCATGCTGCCGCCTTCAACCGCAATTCCTTCCTCGTTGGCTCTTCACCAGTCCGCCCTTCTTTCCCTGACGACGCCCGCGCCTTCTTCCGCGGACCTTCCCCCCCAGCGACTTCCTCATCACTCCCTGCACCGCGACTCCTCCTCTCTCACGCCCCAACTGCTCTCCCCTTCCTGGCGCTCGATGTGTCCCCGGAGCGGGCACCAGTACTTCGCTCAATTACTGCCTCACCCCTCCACAGAAACACCAAACACAGCCACCAATGCTGCCTTCACCGCGCCAAAAGAAGCGAAAGAAAAATCTACAGAGTAAACCCCACAATCCAAGCTCACCATCGCCCCGCTAAACCCACAACAGACGCACCTAAACCCTACAAAACCATTGCTCCAGCATCTCGCTCTACAGTCGCAGCTTCGGCTACATACAAAGCTCACTGCCTTCGACCCCCGAGAGAGGTGCGAGACGAAGCTCACCCCCGACCAGCAGTCACCTAATGTCTCCTTTACAGTGGTCACCGGTCATGCCCACACTCTCGTCACCCCTAACTGGTGATCACCAGTCACTAAAGCCTGAGCATTACTTCCCACCGTCACCTTCAGAACGCTTGAACATCTAATCTAATCGTGTAAGCCAACATCAACATTAATGTAACACTAGCATATCCTTCATTCCAAAAGAAAGAAACAGTTCTCTTAATGTCAACTCCCAAACCTTCAAAATTCACTCACCCTTTAAAATTAAACATCATCCTTGTCAGATGGCTAGGTTTTTTAATATTTTAATCAATTTATTTATTATTGAAACTAAAAATTATTGTATTTAAATTTCTATCCTCTATCACTTATAATGAATTTTTTGTCTACCATCTTCGACTTCTAATTCAAATTTACAATCCTCAATTCTAATTAATGTGTCCTCCAACCTCTTTCACACAATTTCAACCTCTATCTAATTTGATTTAAATTCTAATTTCTAAGTGTTACCTCCTCTACAACATACCTTCCAAATCCTCTCATTCAAATTCATTACTAAATTTCAAGTTTATCCCTTACTTAATTCTAATCTTCCATTCATGAAAAAAAAGGTTTGTCTTGCCATATAAAATTAAAGCCAAAAACATACAAACTTGTCATATTAATATAAGAGAAATCCATGTCGAATTCTCCTTTAATTTTATTACCTAAAGAAATAATGTCTTCAAATAAAAGTACATTATTTTTTATTAGCTTCTCATTACATTTTAAGTTGTATCCCCCATTCTATACCTCCCTCTTCTATAGGCCCATGAGCCATAATTTCATTTCCAAAACAAATGTATTCTTCCTTCTAGACATTGAGATTATGTTTGCAAACCATAGTAGAGCACCAACAATTGAAGGACATAAATATCTCCATCTAAAGTATACCCCAACATCAAGGCGGATTCGACAATCCCGATTACAAGATCTTTACGACATTTTCCATGATTTCAGGGATATGTCTGAAATTTCTAATTCGGTAATGATTTTGTTTTTAGAGTATCTAGAAATGGAATTAATTTTGTCAAGGTTGGACAAGGGGAGGAGGGGAAGGGAGGGCGTCTCTAGAGAAAAACCAAGAGAAGAAGAAAGGCCTTGCGAGACCCCGCCTCCTCGCCGACGGAGGGCCCTCTCCGGGGCCGTCCCCGCGGACGGCCCCCGTCTCCGCGGCCGTCTCCACGGCCGTCCGCGGGGTCGGCCCCCACGTCTCCGCCGACAGCCGACCCCTCACCTCCCCGATTCTTCAAATTCCAGTAACTTCTTCAAAACTTGTCCAAATTGGACTTATGAGATGTTTTTTGGCATCTACAGGAAATGTAGATGCCAAAAAACACCTCATAAGCCCAATTTGGATACGTTTTGAAGAAGTTATGAAGATTTTAAGATTCGGGGGGTTTTTTTTTTTTTATTGGGGCCGTCTCCGCGGCCGTCGCCGGGGACGGCTCCCTCCACCGCGACGACGGCAAGGGGCCGTCGCCGGGGACGGTCCTCTCCATCGCGACGACGGCCGCTTTCTCCCCTCGCAACCCGTCCCCTGCGTTTAATGTGTGGTTTCACCCCGGGGTGAAACCTGCGGGGGTGATTTTTTTTTCCTAAGTCACTGGTCGTCTTGGGACGCTGGCGGTTTTTTGCGGACGTCCTGACGTCCCGAGCGTCCCGGACGACCGTGACAACCCTGCTCCCAGGTATTGATTCTCCCCTATCCAAAATACAAAATATATTTATTTGCATATGGTTAAATTAACAAACATAGATCAAGTCAATTTCTATTACAATGCATTCAAATTTTTGGTTTTTTAATTTTATTTAAGGGGAGAAAGAAAGTTCTATGCTTTACTATTGATTTGTTTTTGTTTTCCTATCATCAAAAACACCTAAAATACACCTACATGAAATTAAAAAACCAAAAAAAAGAAATATATATATATATATATATATATATATATATATATATATATATATATAAAGTAATTGCTTGTATTTCCCTTATACTTAATTTCTAATTTCTGTTTTGTAATTTTTTCCAGGATTAAAAAAAAAAAAAAACACATATGTTGGTGTCTTCATCCAACATACAATAAGTACTATACTTAATATTTTATTTAAGGTGGGGGAGACAAAGATTCTTGTCTACTGATTCTTTTTTAATTTCCTATCATCAAATAAACTTAAAATAAATCTCGTTGTCTTTTTTTTTTTTTTTTTAAAATGAACAACATATAGAAAGCAATCTCTACAATATCTTGTTCTTTTGTTTGGAAGAAATAATCTTGATCTATTTTTTTTTTGGTTTCTTCTTTTTTAATATATCATAACAACTCTTAAGAAGGGGAGCACAAAATGACGTCCATTCATTTATTTTTGAAATTTATTTCTCTATCAATAGAATATCTTAAAATAGTTGCACATGTTAGATGAATATATTAACTATCTCATATGTTAATTTTGCACGCTATACTTTTTCCATCATGCTAATTTCTAACGTCTCATTCTTTATTTTAAGAAAAAATCACATTTAAACAAATCTACCTTCATTTCAGAATATTCTATTTTCAAATTGCTATCTTAAAAACTCATTGGCATCCAAAAATCTAATGAATTCACTTTCATTTCTCTATTACATCACACTTCAATAGAATGTTCCTTCATCCTTCAACTACTTTTTTTCATTTTTTATAATTTAATTCAACTTTTTTTATTTTTATTTTTAACCATCTTTTATTTTTTTCTTTTCCTTTTTTCTTCATAATTCCTTAATTTTTTTTCTTTTTTTTCTTTTTCCACCTTCTTTTATTTTAATATTTCATTCCTTTTTTTCTTAGACCTCTTTCTGTGTCCTACTTTTATTTATTTTTCTTCCCTCTTATAGTACAGTATTTCATATTTGCAAGCTTTTTCTCACCATTCTATTTTATTTTATTTTTCCTTCTCTTTTAAATTTTTTTCCCCTTTGTTCTTTTATCACCATATTTCATATTAGTCTCTTTTTTTAGTCCTTCTATTATTGTTATTTTTTTCTTCTATTTTTTTTCATTTTACTTATTTTTCTTCCTTCTTTTATTATCGTATTTCATATCTATTTCTATTTTATTTATCCTTCTATTATTTTTATTTCCATCTTCTATTTTTTTTTCCTTTCGATTTTTTCCTTCTTTAATCTTAATATTTAATATGTTATTTTAGAGGGGGGAGAGGAAATGATGTCCATATTTTAATTTTAATTTTTATATTATTATTAAAACAACTTCAAAAGGCTATATATGAAAAATAAAAATGAAATAAATAAACATACTATATAGAGTACTTTCTTGCAGTCTCCTTTTCCCACCATGCTAATAGCTCAACTTCTCATGTTCTCTTTTATAAAATGATGAATTCTAGGAAGAACTCTCAATTTAAAGTACGGAGGTTTATTTTCAAGATACAAAATTAAGAACCATATACAATTCTAAAAAAACAAGTGTATAAATAATCGATACTCATGGTTTTCAATTTATATTTTTATATAACAACGTATTAAAAAGAAAATCTTATTAGAGCCATGCTATAATTTAATTTCAAAAGCTTGCATGATATTTTGGAATGCTTCAAACAACCAATCACTTGACTGAACTAGACTTCATCCCAAGTTCATCTAAAAAAAACCTGAAGTGGAGACAAGTCCATAACTTTGAAACCTTTAACAAATATACAATTTTCAGGAGCAGGATGATTGCACATTAGAAGGATGATTGTAATCAAATGACCAATCTAAGAAACCCTGTCTGGAAAGGCTAGGATGCTAAGTGCTTCAATGAATCGCAGATCTTGCCGCCGAGGCTAGACATCAACTCCCGCCACTCCATGTATTTGAATTTCGCCACATGTCATGTCGAGATGTGCTGGCCCATATGGATCTAAATCAAAGCGAATCCCTAGTGTCAGAATAGACTATTTTGATTGGCTGATCCCAATCGCCTAATCCCGCTTCTTGCAAGGAATTTCAACGGCTCAGATTGAGTAAGGCAGAGTACTTATTATACACTTTAGTACTAAAAGGTCCCAATGGTACAGTGGAGTTTTGCCAAAATTTCACTACCTCTAGCGTACTTCCACCCTGTCTTGTATGACAATAGTGCGGCGGGCAGGTGCTCATTCAAGTCTGCTCTGTTGTCACTGACCAGCTTCGTTAAGAGTGGTACCAAGACTTTGTTAGTCGACTCGGCATGACCGTTGACGTGGGGGTAGTAGGTTGTCGACGTTTGATGCTGTAATAGAAAGAGCGGTACTAAATACTCAATGGCCTCATTAATGAAATGGGTCCCTTGGTCACTGACAACAGTGAGTGGGCAGCCATACCGAGTCAGAATCTACTCGTAAAGAAATTTGGCAGTAACAGCCGCTGTATTGGTTCGAAGCCCCTTTGTGTCATGAATCGACAACGAAACAATTCACATTCTACTACAAAAGCATTCCGTATTCCATTATCATAAGAATTCATATAGACTGTGAACCGGTTTGATAAGCATTGCATTCGATAAGTAGGAACATTACAGAACATTACAAAATGCCAGATGACGAAAGCATTCTTGCTACCAGTTGATATAGGACTCTAAACTGTAACCGACATGTAACTGCCTTGTACTTGCTACGTCCAGCTACGTCCAGCTGTCAGGACGGATGGAGTCGTGACATTACCCCCCCCTCTTGGGTGCTTGCGGGTGTAACTTGTGGAACTCCGCAACAAGGTCTGAGGCATTCTCTAAGTTCGTCGCAGGTTCCCATGAGTTTTCATCGACACCATAGCCTTTCCTGGAAACCAAATACTGGAGTTTTTTCCATCGTCCTAATAATCGAGAATCCAAAATTTCCTGCACCTCATATTCCAGATCTCCCTCAGGAGTGATAATAGGTGGGGGAATGGTGGGCCGTCGTCCAGTAATGGTATCTGTGGAGTACCGTTCAAGGAGTGAAACATGAAAAACATCATGGATACGCAGCGATTTGGGAAGTTTGAGTCGGTAGACACTACTGGAGATGATCGACCTTTTTTACAAAATAATTGCAAACTGCTGTTGCAAAGGACTCAGTTTTGTTGATTCTCTGTTAGAAACCTGGCTATGGGAAAAAGGGCCAGATGATGTGTCACAATAGTGTTGAGACGGACATTTCATGTTAATTTGCAGTTATTGCGATTTTGAAATGAACTACTCGGATGAATTCCTCGCTGACACCTAGAAGTTCGATGAAATTCGTCGCTGACACATTCAGTCCGATATTGGAGCAGAACCCATATTGATATCATGTACCTTACATTCAGTACGAGTGTTGCTCTGTTTGAGCGTCATGTTCATTTTATTTCTCTTTGGTTCTCACCAATATAGCTAAATTTATCCCTGTTTTACTCTTCATATTCCACTGGAGACAACTATGTTCAATTGTTTCCGAAACTTTGCAACGTGAAGTTTCATTACTGGCATGCACAGTGATTCAGAGACATGATGAAGACAACCATTTGAAGTTTAAACAGGTACGGTAGAGGTACACCGGTGAGCCCCCTACACCAATAGCAACGTAAGTGACACTGGGAACAGAAGCCAATTACGACTACAAATTCTCTTGTACCCACTAACATATACTAATCATAGAAACTTATGACACGTAAATCTGTTTGGCTCACTCACATACAGAGAGATGTTTAAAACGCAGTGTTCCTATTGTCTGATCTGCGGGAACCATTACAGTATGAAGATCGCTTGATCTCAGAATCCACTGCTATTTTAACATTGTTTCAGATTTTCAAACATTGCTTCCGAGACCCCATTTGATAACTGGGTTTATCTGCAGAAAATGTAGCTCAGTCTCTTTTGTCTACACATAACAGGGTGTTCGCTACAGGACAAGTATCTACTGTCTTTCACCGAAGCAGCCTAGTAACTCGTTCTAACCAGTTAGCACAAGGACTTCCAAATCTATATGGATCCATGTTTTCCAAAAAATTTGTACAATCTTCTGTGTACACAACACTAGGTTGGAAACAGAAAAAAAAGGAAAGAGAAAACAAAAGAGTGGAGAAAGCAATTAACTCCTCTTCAGTCACGTGCCATTCAGAGTCTCCATACGCTACCCAGAGATGATGAGATGACGTCGTATTGGAGAAATGTCCGAAAAAGTTAAAAGACGAAAACTGTCTGCTGTTCCGAGCGTGCTCCAGGTGAAGGTGCCGTATACCAACTGCTGGGTTTAGGGTAAAATTCCAAAATGTTGAACCGGAAACACTGGATCCCTTCCGTTGATGTTGTCTCAAACCACGACCCCTAATTTTCTTCTCCTAAGCTTCAGTCCTCAGTCATCGTAGTCTCCCCTGCAATGCGCACATGCCATAAATACGTTCAGAGTCACTAAAAATCAAAGAGAAGAACAGAAATGCGTAACGGTGTATACTGAAATGGCTCTCCAGGATTTCCTTCCTGTGCCACTGCATTACTTCTACAACATCGACTACTTCTCCCCTCCAACATCTCCGGTTTCGGAACCGGATATTTCATTGGGGATTTTGGGAAAAAATAAATTAGCATTTTAATTTCATGGACTACATAGACGCTTCATGCTGTGCTACACGAAGACCAACAGAATTGGAAAATGAGAATACAGTCAGTGGGCATTTCAAAGATAGAAATTACAAGGTGACTGAGATGATTTGAAAGACATAAGAGTGAACAAAGGTCATCAAACTCACATGGGCTTCTTCCCCTTGTAGTCTCCATTTTTCGCATTGACCTTGTTGGGAGCCACTCGTCTCAGTCTCAGCGCCCACGTCCGAATTGCTGACTCTTGCGTACCAACCGACGTCGTAGCGGCCTCTTCATTCTCTGAACTCATCGAGCCATGAACAGCAGCTGTGGACATCCTGCTACCCTCTGAGACACTGTTGTCGGAGAGGACTACTACGTTGGACTGGATAACTCCTGCTGAATCGGGGAACTGACGTGGAACAGACGGGCCATGACACTGTGCGCCTCGGTTGCCTCGATTTCCGGGTTCTGCAGCGACAATGTTTGGAGTTCTTCGAAGAGGAGTGTGCAATGTACCTCCAGCGTTGCGATCTGCGTCAGGGACAGGCGAAATGGGACCCAGAAGACGCAACATTCGACCAACGTTAGCAGGGGTTGGCGCGATGGGAACCCCTCCTGTGGTACCGGCGACCTGAATTCCATTAGTCCCGCGACTGGGGATTGCACGCGCACATGGGGTGGACGGTGGCGTAGGATCCGCGCTGGTGATGTGAGCGCCCACCGGCAAAGCACCCAAAGCTGGACTCTCCTTGTTAATGTTGGGCGATGGCGGGGGAACCAAAGGCGTTCTGCCACGGCGACAGTGAGCCTGTAACACCGACCGCCCCGTGAAGGTCGCTTGGGTTCTCCACTTCGGAACGACGGAGTCCTTGCGTGGCGGATGCATAATCCCCGAGGAATTAGCGACTGCCTGGAATGCGAGGAGCGCTTTCGGAGTCCACCGTCCCATCCACGCCGGACCCACCATTGCGCGCACATCTGCGTAGTTTGGACACCTAAGCTTGGTGCTCCTCTCAAAGAACTTCACCTTCTCCAGCCATGCGACCAGGTCCCGGAGCAGTTTCGGAGCATCGCGAATGTGTTGATAGTATCCTCCGCGTCGCGCCGCCGCGTCCTTCCAAATCGGCAGATCCGCTTCTTCGAAGTCTAGTTTCACGAGACACTTCAACGGCGGCTTCAACTCGACATTGCCGCAGCTGAAATCTCCAAACTTGCGCTTCCCCTTCATGGCTTTACCAGCACCTTCCATTCCAGCACAACAGATTCGCACTCCGCAAGCGCGACTTTCACCAACAATGCCGAATGATCAGTCAGAGCACAGGCGACTCCGACAGTGTCTGCGGAAAATCCACAAACAAATGGTAAGAGAAAACAAAGAGAGGATGTAGACGTATTTCCCAATTTGCAACAACAACTCACAACTATCTCACACACATGGTCTCTATAAGTTCTACGTTCATACAAACTACAAATGCAGTGCTAACAATTATCTGAAATTACAGAACACAAACTCTGTTCAATCGGAATATGTTACTCCCAATTCGAAACAGCAGGTACGAATCCGAGAAATACCTCTGCCTATAATCGGAGAAGATGTCACTCGCTCTGGCAGTGATCTCTCGACAATTCAGTAAAACAAATTCGACAACTGCACCGCTAACCTCAAAACGTATGTGCAGTTGTGACTTTCCACAACTCTACAACTCTCTCTGCGAAAAAAACTTGGTATACAACCACTCGACAATTACTCTCTCGGCAACTCAACAATCGGAGAATGCAAGGGACAACAAATGCAGAACTCAATTTATCTTCTCCAGAAAGAAGAAGTTGCCCCCTTCGTCGGGATAGTGGCGACCTTGAGAACAGACATGGACGTATCCATGCATGCTGCACCACCATCCCAACATGTTGGCTCGAAGTGACTACCTGGTGTCACATGTCATGAGTTTTGGCGTCGCAATGAAGAAAAAAATCACTTCTGCCATCGATTGCAAGATGGAGAACATGATCACTGAAAATCTCATCATGGGAAGCCGCATTAAGGGAGTTCGGGGTCATTAATCCCAGTACTCATGCCAGTCAAGTCCAATAATTAAGAGAACTCAAGGAAAAAAATAAATCATATCCACCAAAGTGACAGGTAATCATGTACCGAGATCGCGATTACAATACCCTGACTGGTGAATCAGGATATCACCTAAGTATCAATTTCTTCAAGTTGATATCCTATATATACCGGACGTCTACCTACTATCCACTTGACATTATCATACCCGGAATGCAATGCCTAAACAGGGTATCAACAAAGTGAAAAAAAATAAAAATTGTCCGGAACGAACCTGAACTGCAAGCCCTGACACATTAAGTAGCTACAAGGGAAAACCGATGAATCTGTATCAACAAGTGGATTCACATTTAGTAAACAATCACAGCTGTGTGCTTCCTGGATTAGAATAGAGCCATATCTTAGGGGACAACATTCCACAACGATGAAACGAAGTTGATTTTCTACACCCTGAAGCTGTTCTTCTTCTTTAAAAAAATACTTTGTTCACTAGAATAATCTTCAAAAGGAATGACACAAGTAGAAGTGCTTGGTTGCTGATGAAAATAACATTTCAGGCACGTAGGAGAGGCTACATAGAGTCAGTCCAATTCTCAGCAGAGTCATATGAATTTTGCACAAGAGACTTTGGTCGGGTTTCTTGTGAGGGCATAACGTTACCTCAATGGGTACTGTCGGCAAAGTTGGGAGACTGAAGTACAACGCCAGAAACAATAGCTCGTGTTCAACCCTCCGATTCCTCATACAAGCACTGGAGGAAGTCATTCTTTGGAAAATCCTCATGCGTATATTTCACTCCTTGTCCATTCCTGCTGTACAATACCAATGAACGAGGTAAGCTTTATCCTCAAAATATACAATGCTGCAGTTTCTGTTTTTGCACTAGACTATGACATGTATTTTTTCCAAATACATTACTCTAAATAGACGAGCAGCAATTAACTCTGGCACCCTCTAGTATGTGCTACATACGATCGCCTATTCATACAGAATCTAGAAATTCTTTGTGGCGGAGACCAGAAGTTCACAAATTCAGAAGACCAGATGAATCATAGAACGTAAAAAATACCATGTAGCATCAGCATTGAATTCAGACTGCGGTGTATGCTTGTAAATAGACTCTGCAGCACGCACTGCATCAAAGCTTTGTGTAGCAAAAGCAATATAGAAGAAAAAAGCCTCACACAGTTTCAGGCAGAGTTGTATTGCCCAATACCTAGTTGTGCATCAAGGGACAAATCAATCATATCCGTACTATAGTACCGATCAGGCATATTATGAAGCACCAGCAATGATTAACCTTACAGTACATGTTGAATATTTACCAACATCTTCACATATGGGGAATTAACTCAGTAATTTCATGTCCATAACCATATATTCTGTTTGCGACTTCAAATTATGACAGGGGCTTACCTTGCTGCAACTGATGTCGTAGTAAGAGGCCTCCTACTTACGAACCATGAAATCAAAGCAAAATCATCCCCCATATCGACCTGTGTTCAGAGCAACTGCTCTAAATTATAAGTGTCTCACAAACAGATGATCCGTTCCTTAATGCCTCCTCTCACATTTTTCTGCAAAGGTCTCATCGTTGATTGCAAATTTTGATTTTATAATCCCTTTATAGAACTTTACAAGATTCTGACTCACATTATTCCAGTTCACATTTCATCAAATAAAGATTAGACAATTAATTATTTACATATTCTAGATAACATATGAGAATGGAACGCAACTGAAAAAATATTTGCTTCATTCACTGTGGAAGACTTACAGATTCTTGGGCGAGTACTGAAAAAAGTAGCACAGGATTCCAAATATTGAGCGAACTCCGAACGCTCCAAATAGTTCTGTGATTTTTGCTGCATCAGAACAACCGATTTGCATATGCTCTAAAACAGGGAAACCAACTGTCTAGTGTAACAGCACTAGAAATTAAGCATTCTATGAGTCCGATGACTGCTTGCTGCAAATATTCTGAAGATTTGTAATTCTCGAACAGATTTCACAGCCTGTGACTCATGCGACTCATGCATTCATCGCAGCAACTATAGTCGTGATAATTATTACAAAGTACGAACACTGTAGACGTGAAATACAAATTCATAGACCCGAATTATAATAAGCAGCCGACAATCCAAAACTGCATCAATTCTGTTTTTCAGAGTAAATTCAAAAAAAAAAACAAACAACACGATAATGAGAAAAATAATGATTTAAATAAAAATACAGATTTAGCCTCAAATAGTTTCAACCTTGACATCGGTGAAATACTAAATTGAATAAATACGTACCATTTAGAACGTCCGATGGGATCTAGTTAGATTCAATTTCATGGCAGGTGAACATCGACTGCCAGAAGGGGCCATGTTATTCGAAGAATAAAAAAAGATGCGGAAAAACAGAGCTTTTGAATACACTGATGCCACCGTCAAAATTCACCTGTCAAACAGGCATCGTCAGAAGTTCGATCAAAACATAAAGAACTGGACAAGAGTTGAACTCACTCAGTTTATCTCGTAAGGCAAAAATAGTTCTATCAAGTGGTAGAGTAGTGACCTGGATTTGTAGTTGCAGAGATCATATCTGGTCCACCACGATATTTTACGGGCGCTGCAACAGTCTTGAGCTACAACACCCAGTCAGCTACTACTTTCGGAGTCACTCTCTTATAATCTACGCATGAAAAAACAAACGTGATGGAAAATGGTACAACAATTTTGGAGTACTCTCTTTCACAAACTGTCGAGACTTTATTTATATTCACATGATAAGACAAAACATGGCCGTGCATGTGCCTGGATTAGGGGGAAAATTCCTAGGCAGATCGGGAACTAAGAAACACAGAAAATACAAAAACATGTACAATGCGTAATTCAAATAAAGCTACGTCCCCTACTTCAAAAATCGAAGTCGACTCCAACTCCCATGCTTAGGAAATCTCTACAGCACACATCCATTACGGATTTATAAAATCCCTTCTCTAGATGCCCATGTCTCCCAGCTCAAATTGTGCTGCCCCGAAGACGCATACAGGTGACGAAGGAGGCGTCGGCATCGGAATGTTTGAAGATTCCATTGTGTCTTCCTTTTTCAACAGGAAGTCAGCTTCAGGTAGTCGAACAGGTCGCTCCAACGAAGACTCAATCCATTTGTGTGACAACACAAACGGGCCTCCGTCCTTCACGATGATGCTGTCTATTTCAGACAAGCCCAGACTGCACAAGCCCTCTTACACTCATTTACTTTCCAGAATCATTCATTTAGTACTGCTCTCAAAAACAAAGAAGACATTCAAATTATTAAAGTTATACAGAGCAGTTTTACGTATAATTGAATTTCCTCTATTGAAAAATGTTTACCTACGTATCCATGTAGACAATGACAGCACGATATGCACACACTTACATTCGGCATATGGCAAGGACACTTAATGGGATGTCATCACGCACAATGCAGAAGACATGCGTCACGTCTTCATTTAAAGCATGCGAAATATGTCCACCACCTAATTCAAGCTCCATAGCCAAACGGTCTGAAAGCAACGAAGCTATCATGCGTGCGTCCCTGTTCCTGGTACAATGCAGCAAACAAATTCGAATTAAATGTCGTCTTCAGCCTCGGCCCTCGATGACCAATTCATGAGTTCTCTTAGAAGGTGTCAAATATAATAGACATCAAGGAAAAAGAATTATCCACTGTACTGATTCAAAAACCAGAAATCTTTTCTTCAGGAATTTATTTGATTGGCTACACCAACAGAGTACACACAGACTTGTAAATGTCGGAACACGGAAACGCAACTAACATCCGGATAGCGCTCTAATTGAGCGTAAACTTCCGTACTGTCACTAGGTTCCGAGTATCGTCCAGGGATTCAATAGTGTTTCCCCAAGTAGTTACTTCTAATCATTCCGAGCCTTGCCACTGCTCGGATAGTGTCTTCGGAACGTAACTCCTTAACTATCTCTTTCTCTATTCTTCTCTCTCATCAGGTGTTTTGTCCACAAACCCCAACGTCTCGGATCAGTTACCGTCTCACAACTGTCCTAGAGTACTCTGGCCAGCAGGTCACACAAACGTTCCTCTCCGATCCGTGAGACTACAACGACAAACCAATCCGGATCTGGGAGAACCAGGATCCGATTATCCCTAGGCGACCCGTACCACGTTCCGACTCCCCCTCTCACTGTGCACGGAACCTCTTCAGAAGTTCAGGGAGCCCGACCAAGTAGTTCTTGATCCGCTTCGACCCTAGCGACGGCTATTCCGTATGAGGTTGATTTGGGGACGGAACAGTGAGGCTTCACTCCTACGACAATCCGCTAAATCTTTCCGCTCAACCCCATTTCCTTTCCGGTTCGGGTCTCGTCGCAACTCCCATCACCTTCCTATCCGAGCTACAGCGGAACTCTCATATCCTTCCTGGATCATTCACACTTAGCGGGAAATCACGCACAGTACTTACAAAACACAAATACTTTACTGATAAGGAATATAGGGGGAAAACATGCAAAAACGAAGACCCGGACCGCATCGCCTGCCTGGTTTAAGTAAGCAGGGGCTTTCACAAAAGCGGCGGCGCCGGCAGTTCAATCAAAACCCTAATCCCTAACTATCTACCTAGAATTCTACTTTACGACTAGAACGGATCTCCCGATCCGGAATCTACTCCTATAAATCCGGAAAGTTACGACAAGTGGCAGTGAGAGGAATCTATCACTTCTTTGGCTTCTTGTGGCTCTCCTGCTCGCGATCCTTCGACCTGGTCACCCGCGGCTCTGATCCGCCCGCCCCTGCTGCTCGTGCCGCCTTGCGCCTAGCACTACGTTCCGCCTTTGACTCCCTCTCCTGAGCCTCCAAGGACAACCGGGTAACGATCCGGGGCTTGGGGGACTTGGGCGATTTCGGGATCATATGTGCGGGAGGGGTTCCGGACGTCGGAGTCCGAGTTTCAGTTCCGGTTGTCCCAACCGGAGAGCTCTCGTACGTCTCTGAGTCGGACTCTGAAATCGTAATCGGGACCTTCTCTGTCGGCTCCTTCCTTTTCCGCAACCTCCTCCGAGCACCGACACTGTTCGGAGGGGAATCCGCTGCTGGCGTTCCGGTGGGAGTAGGCGTCACCGTTCCGGTCTTGGCTGTGGGTGAAGGGGTCAATCCCCCCTCCTGAGTCACTCGGGTCCGTCCGGGTGGTGAACTAGCTCGTCCCCATTCCGGTCCCGCTATCTCCCCTCGGTAATTCGCAATGATCACCTCCTCTCCGAGTCGTGGAAGAACATCCGGCGGCACGGTCCGAGTCACCTGCTCCGAAACCGTCCTCTCCTCGATCCGCCTCTCGGTGACTGTCGTTCCGGTCACCTCCACCTGACCTGTGGGGATTGCGCAGCTCTGCTGGACTGTACTGGTTCCGGGTGACGCCACTTGTGCTTGGTGTTCCCGGATCACCTCCGCGATCGTCCGATTCGTCATGGCGGCCTCTTCGACTGTCATCCGCTCCTTGACTTGGAGGTTACTCCCTATCGGGGTTCGGAACCCTACTCCGCGAGATTCTCCTACAACGTCCCGAGAGGGCGATCCGGGGAGGGGAAGGCTCCGACCCGCGACTCCGAAACTAGGACTTCCGGTACTCGGATTGAGCAGCTGCCGGACCTTCTTCAGGATCATGTTCATCGAGTGCTCGCATTTGGAGAGGATCATGATGATCCTCTGCTTGTCCTCGAAATCGGCCGGCTGCACTACGTTCTCATCAAACAGCCGGGCCTTGTTGATTACCGCTCCCGAACTTCCCACCAACTTCCGAAGCTCCCCAAGGTCTCCTCCTGCTCGGCATGGAACTTACGGATCTCATCACTCTTTGCTGCCAGCTCCTTTGTCAGCTCCTGCAACTGAAGCTCTAGCCGCTTCTTCTCACTCCGAAGATTTGGGGCGTCCTTCAACAACTCCACTTCTCGGATCACCTCTTCCGGTAAGCAACCTCCCAGTGATGTACAGACCCTCCGGAACAGTGCTTCGATCCGATCGTAAGAAGCTTGCGCCCGGTGAGTCTCCTCCCGAATTCCCCGAAATAGTTCCACCGGAAATCCCCGATCGGAACTGACCTCTCTCCGTTCCGGATCTCCCCGGGCCGTAGAGGGCTCCGCATGTCGTGACGCAGCCTGCTCCGATCGCGATCTGGACCGAGCCCTAGTAGCGCCAGGGTTCGGAACCTCCTTCGTATCGTCCTCATCTTCCGAGGACGTTGTATCTGAGATCTCACCTCGCGGATCGGGTTCCATTCCAGGCGGAATCTCCGAAAATTTGAGGCAGTTCTTCGCGTGCGTATACGTCTCGTCCTCCTTATCGCTCAGCAACTCATACGCATGATAAAGGTGGAAGAGAAAAGGGGAGATCGGGGTCGGCTTCTTTCCGATCCCCGGGATCATCTTCTGCACTACTTCCGCCATGAGTGCGGCCCAATTCACCGGACGTTCTCCCGAGTACGCTCCGAGGATGGTGTTCCCGACCGTAATGGTGACCTGTGCCGGTTTTTGCGGATACAGGATCGGAACGAGGAAAGCTAAGACCTGCCTCTGCCTCCTATCCTTGCAGGCGTCTATCTCGTATCCATTGTTCCTATGGATCTTCCCGTGGAACCTATCCTGCACGTATTTATCCGTCCGGGTCGCCCAAAGGAGTCCGGTCTGCTCGAAACCGTAAGCTGCTGCCCACTGTTCCGCATTCCACAGCGTGGGCTTGCCTCGGATCGTATTATCCCACCGATTGTCCGGCCCTTCCAGGACCTCCCTCACCATCACCTCACTCTTCAGTAACCACGGCCGTGCCAACAATCCCTCACACCTCATCCGAGTGAGGTCGGTGATCAGTTCCTCCATATCCGATTCCCTCACCGGAGTTCCGGGGCTAAGGACGCAACACTGCACGTGCGCCATCTCTACGCCTTACGTCTCTCCTTCTACACTCCTACAGCAAGAAACCCGGCAATCCAACTGCCGGTGAATCGGAAAAGACAAAAACACCTCACCGCTCTTTCACTCTCTACTCCCAGTTCGCAAAAAGGAACTCCAAACCCTAACACCCTCGCTTATATACCCCAGGCATAATAAACGCTGTGGCGGCCCGTAATTGCGGCCGCCAACGTACCGGGTTAAACGCCTATCCGGGTCATGATGACTTCCGCGTCGCTTCGGATCCTTGACGCGGTTACAGTAACGGTCAGTACTCGGATCGTCCACCCGTTCCGTGTTTTATCTTCCGAGTTTCGGAATTCAGGTTCCGGGAACACTTCCTGCGTTAACTGTTTTAACGTTTCTGGAGTATCCGGTTTACGTTAACTACTAATACTGCTAGTGTCTGGCTAGTTTTTACCTAATTAACCAAAAAAAATGAAAGATTAATGGAATACTTACGACGGCTGGGGCTCTTCCGGGTTATTCTGAGTTTCTCGGATCCCACAGTAAAAGCAAAGTAAACTTACTTTATGTAATCGAGGGGTGCAAAAAACGCAGTGATGCCGCGGTACTTATTCCACTCCTGCTTATCGTGGAACCACTTATCCATCAATTTGTCAATCTTCTTCCGAGTCAAGGGCTTGGTTTTCTTCATCGTGTCCTCCCAAAACCTGGAGTCGAAGAGGCTAGAAAGATCGTCCACTGACCACTCTGTGTCGTCAGTCATTTTTGCTTCCAGTCGCTCCATGCTCCACTCCCCCGCCATGTTGCAAAAAAACTGAAACAGACTATTAAATGCCGACCTCTGCTTGGAAAACGGTTCCAAACGAACCCCCTTGAATCAACGGTGAAGTTAACAATTCATTAAACTTGAAAGAGCAAAGACGATGATAGAACTGAACAGAAATCAGGAACACCTTTGTTTTATGTACTCGAGTACCTTTGCTTCTATCATATGCGAACAACAAAGAAGGATTGTGTTCACACAACATACTCAAACATCATAATAGAAACTTTCGTACCACAGTGCCGCATGCGCCACACAGACTGACGAAGTCTAAGTTCACTTCAGAAAGCCACTTCCCCATCTCTATTCTCCTCGAATTCCAATACGAATGCCACGTACAACTGCCACTTCGGTGGTCACTAAGCCGAATCAGTTTGCATCTCAGTTTTCCCAAAAAGACGAATATCTGCATGTTGAGATTCTAAACACTCACTACGCACCATACCGATCCCTAAAAATCAAATACAACTAAAGTCTACGATACCTCAGTGGTAAACAAGCTCGACAAAGAAACACTCCTCTTCTGAAACAATTCAACTTCGGACTCCTACATATTACGGGTCTGGGCATAGGACTCAAGCTACAATGTAAACACACTGATATGAAATGCGAAGGCAGTCTCCGAGGTCAGAATTGAACTCTACTCCAGAACGCGGCGAAATTAACCTCGTCATTTTCGTAGTCATACATTGCTGGATTGTAGTACAGTCTACAGTCCTCGAGACTAAAAAGGTAATTCATGTGCGCGTTTCCTATCATCCTCGGAAAATTTCTAGAGTACTGTCGAGCCCAACTACAGGTTTGTGACAAAATCCAAAAGACAATGAGCTCATCATCGTCCTCGTTCTCTACACCTCCATAGTTCTCCTGAATCCACTCCATCAGTATCACAGTAGAGAGATGTGTCATGGGGACCGAAGAGGACATCTCGAACAAATTCTACCTACAAAAAACACTTTAGACAAAACTGAAAACAGGTAAAACAACACAATTTTTTGACAACGCTCAGATTCTCACAGTGACTGCCGGGACGACTGCACCGAGTTTCCCTTTATTGGTTTTTCAATGTGTCGCTCAGTTTCTTCCATTCCCTTCTGAACGCCAGCACTGCAGTGCATTCGGGAAACCTCCCTTTTGCAGCTGGAGCTTTTTCTCAATTGCCTCTGTCAGTCTTTCCCATCCTGCGGGAAACTGGTCAGAAGTTACTCAAAGTTTTCGAAGCCAATTTTTCTTCGAGTACTCCTGATTCCATGTTTCCACGTCAACAACTCATACGCAGCATGGAATTCAGTGACAATTATAAAACAACGAATTTACTTTATTAAGTCCGATTTCGTACATTCTGTCAAGTGTATGGCAGCAACACAATATGAATTCTAACAGAAATATCCGAATCAATGAATTCTCCTTCCCCTGGGAACCTCGTATTGTGCAACAGGCACCTCTCGTTCTTCACGCACGCAGTCTACAATCCACTTGTGTGTCACCACTTTCACATTGTCCTGTAAGAGTATGTGATCTTCTTCCACGAAATCCATGCTGCAAACAATGAAGAAGTTAATTCAATATGTAGATAAATAATTCGAGTAACCTTCTTCGAACGGTGGAGTAATGAGGATCATGTAATTGTGTTGAGTCTCAAATGCGGTGAAGGTTGTACCTGCTCAAAATTTCTGCGAAGGTTGTTTCGCTACAGGGCCCTGTGACGTAACACACATAGTGTGTAACTTCGTCATCGAGATCTGGTTTTACAGTCCCTCCAAACATCTCCACCGCTCCCCTTAGCAGATCGATTTTGTTTTCGAGGTCCTGATCTACCCTTGCATTAACTCCACTGAAAAACAACAACATGAGCTCTGTTACATATCTAATCAAAAAATATTTTTTTTTATTTAATTTTTATCCACATTCTTAGCACTGTTTTCACCATGGCCGAATGATTGGAAATTACCTTCCGTAGCTCGAAGTAGGAAAAAAAGCACGGGTTCGTCTAAAGAATCCTCAATTAGCCGGAGTATTGAACTTGCTTTCAATCAGAGCCCACAAGAACCTGTCGTTGTCCGCGTTTTTGTCAAGACTTCTGATTAGATTTGACTCTAATAAACTGTTAACCTCACTATCGGTCCAGTCCACATCTTCTTCGAGTTTCTTCACCACCAAATCAAATGTCCACCGCGAAGCATCATCACTAACGACTGACGGCGACGTCGACCCCCTGGATGCCATTACCGAACCTGTTGAAAAAAATAACGACAAAATACCAGCAACAGCAATAATTAAAATTTCGGTACCCTATTTGAAGCGGAGACTTCTACAGGTTAAAGAGCCATTTAGACCGACAGACATCGACTATGTTTCTTACGACACTCACTCATATTATGCAATCACCAGAGGGAAAACACTGTGCAGAACAAAGCGAATGTAAAACCCACGTATGTAAAGTTGGCGAGGTCCCCAACCCTTCACCTGGATTCACTAGCAGTTCCATCATAGTAAAAGGTACGATGGTTCTGTTTTCTGTATGTTTTTCTCCCACTGCAGTGCCCACTCCAGTCAAGTTCTGCATGCGCCTATACCTGCAAAAAAACTCTTATTACCTAGTATCCATGCAGAGTACAGTAAACATATCTGAACCAACAGTTGAAGACAATGTTCGTTGATATAGTATGTACTTTAAACCCGCCACTTCACACCCCAATGTTTTGGAAAAGAGTAGTCTAAGATGAACGTAATCACCGCATTCATATATAAGATATACTGCACATTAAGAATAATAATCATAATGACTAGTAGAAAATAAAAATAAAAAACAAAATAAAAGGAAATAAAAAATAAAGAAAGGGTGTGGGGGGCGAATAAAGCTTAAATAATAACAGATAAAACAGAACTGCTGGCGTACTAGAGAGAATGAGATCTGTGGAAAATATAGGATTCAACACAAGATAGAATTATGTCCTACTAGGCTACTATTCCAATAACAGCCTCAAAAACCAGAGTCTCCCAATAACAATTTGAACATGTATTCCTACTGTCGGGCTTACAAACAGATACCTATGGATTGAATCACAATGTTATGTATGGTCAATTTGCGCCCCGACTGTTTTCATTCAACTAATTCACAACACCACCAGAAGATTCTGAATTGCCTGTGAGCCTACCTCATCATCGAAATCTATGGCTTCTGTATGTGAAGCCTCTCAGACGCAGGAGCAGCACTGTGTGTGTCTGAATCTCTTCCACTATAATTATTTGTTTATCTTGATCACTCTACTCGTGAAATATGGAGACAAAAATATCCTGGAAATAAACGGGCAGTTTGGTAAGGTGCTTGCTAAAAGCAGAGACATTAGCATGCGTTTTAAGGCAGCAGTAACCAAAGTTAACATTGAGAAATTCACACCATACAACAAAACAGGACTTGCACAGATTCATACATTTAAAGTGACGTGATGGAAATTCTACGTCATTCAGAAACAAGTATGGATGCGGATAAAACAACATCCCTGTGTGTTTGACCTTGCGCAGAAATAGCCAACTAACATACCTTGATATAGATCCGCGGATATAGGATGATGAGAGATGATGTCAACTATTTCATTCGCTCTATTCTATCAGCAGTGACGAATGTTCCTGCACTGTACGAAAGGAAACTATACAATATGGTAAGTCCAATGTATATCAGAGCAGTGAAAAAATGCAGAAACGTGATCTGAATTTCCCACGTATCTAAGTTGTGATTGTAACATATTGCTTCTAATTGAGAGATCTCTCAGACGCAGGGAAAGAGCTCTCACTGTTCTATTTTGATCTACAACCTCTGTATTGGTATAAGTCGATCAATGTTTTCACGAGATGTTGTCAAGTTTTCAACATAAATACCTAATGAATTCAAATACGAACAAAAGCATCATGATTTAAGAAACAAACCTGCACTTGAAGGGCACGTGCACCACTCCGTAACAGTCATCTCAGCGTCCGGATAATACTGTGCAGACGTCTCAAGAAGCAACGCATAACGTGGCAGGATTATGTCATTGGCCTTCGTCTTCGGAAGAGTGTTCCAGAGTTTCGCCAAAGTCGACATCATCTAAAACTCGACTTGCGAACCTAATTTCGTCTGGCATGACGTTCCTGCCAGTGGGCAACCCAGTTTGGTCTTCTTCACTCAGCTCTGTTTCAGGAACAATAGCCTCGTAGTCGCTGTCCCTTCCGAACCTGAAAATCCCTGTCCACTCTGTTGCAATGTCATCGGTAGAAACACGCTTTGATCTTGCTTCTTTTCGTAGCACCACCTTCCATCTTCTATCTTCTACGGCGTCCGCATAAAACACTTGGTCACATTGGATCGGAAATGCAAAAGACTCTGAACCAAGTCCACTCAGTGTGTCAAAATTTGCCAATGTAAATCCCCAGCGGTCAGTTTTGATTGTTGCATGGGGTCCTCGGTAGTTGGCCTTCACCCAGCTCCCTACAAACAGCACAGTTTTGTGCCCTCTATCTAGTAAAGGTTCACTCCCTCTCGCATCAGGTGGTTCGCTCTCAAAGTGTCCAGGATAATGCAATTCTACGATTTCTTTTAACTCTCCTACGTACTCCAAATCTGCCACTACCGGACTCCTATCTCTTAGACCATTAATGCATGGTCTACGAAAAGTTGCACAAATGCCACTGTCGTATGTAGGCAACGATTCTTCGGCACTAGCCACTCTGAAATGGTTACCTTGGGAATACAAACTCCTGTACCTACTGGCCGTAGGAAGAGGCAGTCTTGATGACTCAATCAGCATTGGGTCTAACTGAATACCTGCATCTTCTAATCGGTCAACTTCATCTCTCAGCCATGTGCTGAATCTTGGCAAGTCCACTAGATTTGCTGGCAGGTTCATTCTCCTTTTCTTATTCTTCCTTCTTCGATTTGCCCGTCTCCATTGCCTTTGTTCATCGGCCCTTCTCTCAACTGCGTCCTGGTATCGTTTGAAGAGGTCATGGAGACGGAGAATTAGTAGCCGAATAAACAGACATGCCCAACGATGCAGTTTGAAATTAATGTGATGTTTTTCAATCACAGCGAATACGAACATTACAGTATCCTCATTCGAAATAATAAACAATCCGTCGTCAGTTTTCTTTTTTCAGTAAACAAAGACTGCTTCATATCTTAACATCACGATGAGGATTCATTCTGTTGCAACTCAAATTCTTGGTGTGTTTAATTTCGTTGGGGATTAAAACCAATGACTTTCTTTGGTAACTGAGATTCCTCGTTCTGACATACAAATATAAACGCTGTTGTAATGGCAAAATCAGTATTAGAAAACAATCGTTAATACCAAATGAGCTGGAGTATTTCAAAAACAAATTTGGCACGGTTCAGAAACTTACGAGTATTTCAGAAACAGAGAGTCACAAAAAATTATTAACGAAGTCATTAAAGTTAAAAAAAAAATTCATACAAATTCCAGTAAACTCTCGACAGTCAGAATGGCAACAGTTTCTCCTCCTACATATTCCGTCGTTTCACATAGCATTTAACGAACAGTCACCAATCTTGACGCATGGAATTCCAATTGGGGCACGTGACTATGTTAACTCACAAATGAATATTCAGAATTGAGGTATTTAAATCTCTAACTACATGGCACTGTCTTTAATTTCAGTTGTCCTCAGCTTGTGTGAATCAACGTACCTAACGAAGTGTTTAGCTTCCCACAAACAGACTCCAATTCTGGAATTAATTTAAGAGTTATAATATTCAAATCCTTACACCAAACTGTTTGACATTCCGTTTATTGTTATTGCACAGTTTGAGTTCAAAGGAGAAACAAACCCTGATATCATTTATAAAAATTCCAATCTCTTAAAATCACAAACTGTCACATTCAAAATGCAAACACAGCCAACGTAGACTAAAATTATTGTTGTTAGACAGGTTAATGTGTAGCGTACCAGAATGAAAATCACTTTTGGGTCCAATGACGTCGAGCATTTACCAATTTAAAATTGAAGTCACTGAACTTAAGAAATCGTTCCACATCATCCACTTTTCCAAGTGAATAAGCGAACATTAACTTCTTGGACCACACATACATTCTGTTGAGAAAAATCACGGAAGTACAAGAAAATTACCTACGCCAAGGCTCGAGGTGTGTTGCATTGTCCAACACAAAATTGTGCATCCATTGCCGCTCCTGGTCAGTTAGAGGCCGCTCCTTGGGCTCGCCCTCCAGCACATCTTCCACCATCGACAAGTCCTCTTTGTTCTCCCATACACGTTTTGAGCTACCCTTGTACTCAGACATATATTCGGTTAAGAATCCCGAAGCCTCTTCAATAGAGTAGGTTTTGGCCATGCTCCCTTCCGGTTTCGCTCTGTTTCTGACACTACCTTTTAGACCTTTCATCCAACGCTCAAAAGGATACATCCACCTCGTGTGCACTGGACCGCAGAGAAACAGATCTTGAACCAAATGTCCAGGAAGGTGAAAGGTGATATTGAAAAAAGGTGGAGGTAATTCCTTTTCCATCGTACATTGAATTTCGGTTACATCTTTCATCATCTCTACTTCCATGTCTGCGTCAACTGTCTTTGCACAAATTTTTCTGAACAATCGGCTGATGCGAACTATGAGACCAACGACTTTGCTGTCTCCGATCCCTCGCAGACAGAGTGGTAAAATCTGCTGTAGCATCACATGCAAGTCATGTGATTTTAAACCCTTCAGTTTGCCCTGACTAACCTTCGAGTATAGGTTGCTGCAGTACTTACTCGGCATTTTCAACCGTCGTAATGTGTCCAGGAACATTTGCTTGTCTTCAGGGGATAACACGTAAGGAGCGTCTGGCATGTATAGCCTGCCTGTTTCTCCAATCGGCCTCAACCACAAATGTTTCCGAATACGTCGGTTCTCCAAATCCATACGCACGGAAGGTGTATCGAGCTCCCCAAAGAGCATACGTAACAGACTGTCCGACAAATTCTTCTCGCAATGCATCACGTCCAAAACGTGTCGAACAGGCATTTCCTGCAAATCAGTTGAAATAGAAAGCATTAGCAATTTAGCTGTGACATCTAATGATGCGACATAAAAGTACAAAAGATTAAAATTTTACTGCCACTGTTTCAATGCTGAAAACAAATTCAGGCAAGTTCTTTACTTCCGACCGTTTGATTCGTTGATCTCAGAAGCCAGAGATTAATAGCTTTATCATCAACTGTTCTGTTCACCGACTGCCACCCCAGGAAAGAGTCATGTGATTCATGGAAAGACATTTCTATGGACAGACAATTCATGGAAAGACGTTTCTGGTCTGCTCTACACATATCAATGCGTTACTCATTTTTAGGTCCGTGAATCAATTCCACAGATATAAAGCTACGACATCAAATGCTACGACTGCCTCCAAAAATTCAAATGTTCATTTAATCCAGAAATTGAGTACACAAAAGAAAACAGAAATCAACATTCAAAACATCATTGAATTTAACTTCACGTATAAAATCAGAGGTTGTACCTCCCAATACGGTAATTGAAACAGTATACTAAGCCTCTTGACTCCATGTCGCTTAACTGGATCTCCATCGCCATTTGGTCGTCCTCCTCGATCCAGAAACTGCTGGCGTTCCTCTGCGTACTGCCGAACCTGTGTTCCATTTAAACGCGGGACTTCTTGTCGCTCCTCGATGGAGTTGTTGAATGCTTTTTGTGCTCGTCTCCATGGGTGATTCAGATCTAAGTTTCTTCGGGCTCCTAAGTACACGACCTTACTGATAGCTGGAGCACAACTCTCACCGCAAGTTTCTCCACCGCAATGGATACAGCCCGAGTACCCTTTGGTCACTTGGCCAGATATCAAACCTAGAGCTGGATAGTCTCCTATTGTCCACATTAGAATCGCTCGCATGTCAAAGCTCCTGGGTTCGTCTGCAACTGAACAGTCCACGGACTTCACGCCATTCCACAACTCCAATAAATCGTCCACAACCGGCTCCAAGAACACGTCGAAATTGTCTGATGTTGGCGACTTAGGTCCAGGTATCAACAAAACTAACGAAACAAAAAACTTCCTAGTGACAAGCCAAGGGGGGAGGTTGTAACATATTAGCATGATAGGCCATGTAGAATGCGTCGTAGACTGCATATTGAAAGGGTTGATACCATCCAAACATAAGGCTAGCCTAAGAAACCTAGGGTCCTCTGCGAATTGCCGCCACCTACACGATATCCACTTCCAAATTGGGCTGTCCACGACTGAGCGCATCACGTTCTGTTGTGATTGATACTCCACATGGAATCTAAGTAATTTTGCTATTTCTGGACACCTAAATAGACGTTGTAATCGTTTCACGATTGAGAAATACCTTACAACCTTCGCAGGAACAGTTGAGGACCCGGGCATATACCTGCTTTTCCCACACCCTGGATATGTACACCTGTCGAGGTCTTTGTTTCGCTTCCAAAACAGCATATGGCCGTCAGGGCAGCAGGGAATATCAACGTGCTTCAAACCTAGTTTCATGAGTAGACTGCAACACTCATACGACGTCTTGGGTAGTCGATTCTTGCGCGGTAAGATATCAGTCCCTATAAATCGAAGAAGCTCATCCAGAAAAGTGTAAGGTACGCCGTATAGATTGCACATCGTGAGTATCACAATGACAAATTTCAATCGATTCGTCTTACAGTCTCTGAATAGTTTTTTTCTACCTTCTTTGAACAGCAGCTCCATTTCCTCAGTTGTGTCGCAGCAGTAGTTCTCGTCTGGTTCAACACCGTCCTCCACATGTTGTTGTTCTTCGTGTATCTCATCCCCCCGTGCAAAAGCATCTTCTACCATGCGCTCGTGGTCGAAACCGTCGTCATCTGAATCCTCATCAGTGTCTTCTTGATCATCGTCACTCGTTTCTGTCATGAATGTCCTCGGTAGTCTCTGTAAATGCAAAACATTGTTTAGTCTAATTAGAACTACCGTGTCCATCACCATTTCCCCTCCTTTGAATACCACGCTCCTCTTTTTGCCTACATCGTACGTAATCATTTTACTCCTGATACTTTGTGTGAAGCAGTGAACTACAAGAGTGTTGTAGCAGAGTGAATGCAAATAGGCATATTATGACTCACCAGCAAAGATTCTGGGAGATGAGGGTCTCGTCTGTAAGAACGGTGGTGCTGAGCAACGACCTTGAAACTATGCACCTGAGCACCTCGGCAGAGAGAACATGCACATGGGTATTCTTTCAGTCGCATCTGTTTTGCAATGGACCTCTCCCTATGATACGCCCGGCGAAGTTGTGAAGATGACATTCTGAGATACTTCTTGACTATACGGAAACAGCGAACAACGTCAGCTATAATTGATCTCACAAAGAATACGTTCAGATTATATAGTACTTGCGACACATGAGAGAGGAATGAAGAAAAAACTGTGCGCAAAAAATATGAATCGATAACCACATATACAATTACTCATAAAGGAAATACAGGAGCAGATCGACAGGCATATGTCGCTTTGAACGAAAATAAAGTTATCGTAAGCCGGTGAAGACAACAGTCGTATCAATGGAAATTAGGTTTTATTCAGAATAGGAATTGGATTCTATACTACGGTAGAATTCAGCAATCTCGAAGTTGCACACACAGCAGAGTCCCGAGGTCCAATGAGACTTACTTTTTCTAGTACTCGCATCCGATTCTTTTGACCTACCGCACCTATGTGTTCAAATTAATTGAACAGATGATGGTTGTTAAATTGCGATGTCAGTATCTGAAACAAGGTAAAGTTTCGGTTAGCATTCACTTGAAAGCGCTGCTGAGCTAGACAGTCAATAACATTAAAAAAGAAAGGACACATTTCACTGCGAAATAAAGATCATTTTATAGGGAAAACACCCTTCCTAGTAAGGAGCTACATCAAGTTTTGTCCAGTAAATAAACCGAAAGACTTAAACAGAAATGCCATGACAGAGAACAATTTCCAGGGCGCTCAAAGCCACAAACTCACACATAAGACAGCAGGGGAAACATGACGACGAAGAGATAGTGCTACAGAATTCGAGGTGTTTACTTCATGAGAGGAACCTCTGGAATGCCATCTGTTGCAGACTTCTGAGGTCCCCATCTACCCAGACAAGTCACTGCATCTCTAAGAAACAAATTATTTGAATTTAAACATTGCTCTGAACAAGTTGAATTATCCTCGCAGACAGGAGTGCGAAATTAGTGACCTATATTTTTGCATAAGTAATTGGTCGCAAAGAAGACAAAGTCTTCCTCGCGATGTGTAAAGGAAATGAGGTTACTTACCCGCAGATTGACGATGCTTAAAACCCTAAGTGCAACATTTGCTCAATCTCGAACTGATGTCGTGGACGTCGTCCTGAGTGAAACCCTAGTGCGTCTACTATTCAAAGAGAGTAGGTAGGAGACAATGCCGACATAGAACTCGATTTCACATAGACTGTAAGATATTCGTCGCAGATTACAGTGATACTTCAAAACTCTAATGGAACGAGTCGAAAACAATCCACAGTATGAAACATAATGAAAAGAAACTGGGAACCCTGAATTCATCTGATCCGTCGAACTACATATAAGACAGAGAGGTAGTGACTTGACTAGCGAAACAATTCACCGTGAGCGAGGGAGTCCAAGCATCTCGAACACCGAGTTCCAGTCTCTCATCGTCGCTATGGCTCCCCTTCGTTAGATCCGAGAAGCAGGAAAGGGGTGAAGGTGTTGGGGGTGGGTTGATTGAGTCGGGGGATTGAGAGGGCAAAGAGGGGAAAGTTTCAGTCTGAGTTGTGCACATCTTCGGGTCGTAGTCGCAAGTGTTTTGGAATTGGATCACTCGTTGTCGGGGACGAGGTCTAACCAATGTTGTTTCTTCGCGTAATTCACTGAACGTGAGGGTAAGAGGGTTTTTATTCTGGGGTTGTTGTGTCTGTGATGGAGGTTCGGCAATTCTGCTACAGCGACATGCAGAACACGTCCGAGGTGAATCTCTGTTTTCTCATACGAAATGACTTACTGTTTCTCAAAGTAATGTTGTTGTTTTGAAGCCTACTTTTTTCTACGTCCTCATGGTTTGTTCACGATGCTCTCATGGTCCAGGTCTATAATGCATCCGCACTAAGAGGAGTCGACATCGTGATTTCTAGAGTATGTGCTTAAGTGTTGAGGTAAAATTCTAACTCTGAATTCCCTTTGTTTTGGTTTGTAGCACTTTGGTTTGGGAACTTAATCTCGCTTTGTCTTCAACCATGTACGTAGTGGTTTTTTGGTCATTTCATCTAATGAAGAACCCGTTTTGCTAGATCAGTGCATGCATCTCCATTTCCTTGAAGTAGTTTTTCTGTACACACTTTTGTCTGTAACGGGTCGTGTTTCCAGTTTCTTCAACATCTTCCTAATGGGATCGTCTTCTGTATGGGCAGGTGCTAACATGCAAACCTTGGGGCGTGAATATGAACTTTACATGTCAGTACAAGATAAGAAATTCAGAACCTTTTGCGGTTTTTTATTTTAGAAAACAATAGAGTCGACCAAACCCTGTACAATTGATACGTGTTTCTGTATTGCTGACTGAACGTATTTTTCTTATTGTTAACAAGATGGGCGCTCCTCAGAAGGATGACAAACTATCTTTCTGGAGGTGGTCAAATCAGAGGAAGAAGAAGACCACAGTGAAATGTGAATCAGAAAAATCAAGGACTGTAACAAAAGAATCCATTCCAGGAACCTCCAAGTCCTTGCAAGAGAACCCGCACCAAACCACGAAGATGAAGCCTCATCGGAGAAGTCATGGTCCAGATCGTCCAGAGAGAGAGAGGGAAGACGAGACAGTCGTGATTGAGTCAGGACGTTCTGTAGGTAATGTAATCAATCAGAAGCTTCCGCTTCTTAAAATCTGACCAAAGATTGTTCATACTTATATGTTCAGAATTGAATCATTCACTCAGTCAGCATATTGTGCAGTAGAGAATTTGGTAGTATTGTAGCCTGAAAAATCAACTTTCGAAAACTGCTGTCAATTACCTCATTTGATTCATGGAGGTACGCATATTATGCTTCGTTTTCAGTGTTGTAATTTTATGTTTTGTTTCTCTAGATTCTAATCTGAAAGAGCAAAATAGTCTTGACTGGAGACAACAGTGGATTAACTTGGTGAGATGACATATCGTCGTCTTTGAGTTTGGCAGTACGAATTAATCTTCTTCAGGAATGTTAATGTCATAATTCGAATCCCATCTAAGAATATTTTTCAGTTTTCATAAGTTCAGCTAAGTCTTCTATATCGTAGTGAGTATTTCTAATTTTTTTGCGTTCCAGATATGTGGCGTTCTTTTTTGATTTATTTTCAACCATGTTTTAAATAGACTAGGTGCTTGTTTTAAATAAATGAGGAGGTTGAAAAAATTACGAATGTTTGACCCTTACACGGGCATAGTGTCTGATTCTGAATCGCCATTCTGATCTATACGTTCAGCTAATTGTACATCTTAATCCTTGTTCGGATTTTCGGAGAAAACGTGGCAGGTGAACTTACGGCAAATGAAGTTGCCCACGTAGAGTCGCGTGGTAGAGAGAAATCTTTGTCAAAGGGAGGGACTGGTCCCGAAGATATTGCTGGGACATCGAACAATAATGGTAGAAGTAAAGTTGACAGAGCAAGCTGCGGCGAGAAAACAAACTCCGAGGAACGAAGATCAAAACAGAAAGGAAAAATGCACTCTCCAGGATCGGTAAGTAGTGGAACAGATTTGATTTGGAGACCAGTTAAACTGTGATTCCGTTTTAAATAACCAGCAAACTTGTACGCACCCTACATGAGTAAACTCGTACTACATATTGAAATCGTAGGTGGTTTGTTCAAGTTTATCTTTGTTCTTGGATCATTGTTTTTTATATTTTATCCACTGTTTATTTTTTGGATGTACCTGTGAGAAATACAAACATATAACTTATGTACTACGTACATATGAGTGAACATGTGCAGAGTAGTGAACATTCAGACGATCAGCATCGAAATGGGAATAAACGGAAAAAAAAAGGGCACAGGCACCGAGGACACAAATCTGAAGACTCAAGTAGGAACAAGCGAAGGGAAGAGCATGGGGGTACAAGGAAAAGGAGACGTAGTCCGAGCTCCGAGGAAAGCAGCTACAGCTCAGACAGCAGTGGCGAGGAACGAAGAAAATCAGAGCGTTATCGAAAGGAAAAAAGGGGTATGTATTTTGGCAGTAGAGGAGATCATAGTTCACGACATTCCGGATGGAGAAGAAAATCGAAAAGGGATGGTGCCGAACGGTATTCAACATCGTCGTCGGAATATGATGCAGATTGGAGCCATAGATCGAAGCAATGGAAAGATTCTCGAGGAGGTGTGAATGACCACAGAGGTGGAGGACGACATGCTCAGCAGAGTTGTGTTTCAAATTCCAGTGAATATTCCTCAGATGATTTGTCAAGCGACGAGGAAGGAAAAGCTCTTGTGGATCAGCATTCCGAACTAAAGCAAATTCAGCCGGACTCTTACAGGAGAAGAGAAAGTAGGAGGAAGCCTACCTCCATGAAAAAGGAAGCCAGCCGTAGACAATCTGAAGGCAAAAAGCCTTACTTCGTAGTAGTTGATAGTGATACAGGGGAAGTCTATGGGAATAGACTGAAGAATTGGAAGAAAGAGGTGAAAAAAATTTCTTATTCTCTGGATCCTTCAGTAGTGGATGTAAGGAGATTTCCAAAGGAGAAGCTGAGGGAGGCGAGGGAGAAGTTGGCCAAAAAGTTCGAGTACAGTTCAAAGCTCAGCAAGGGATTCTTCCGAAGCGTTCTTGGCAGAGCGTTAAGCCAGCGAAGGAATGCGGTCCTAGCTCTCATAGAGAGCGGAATACCGTGCCCGCTTTCATTCGATGAAAGAGTCTGGAACACTTTGAAAAAAGACAAGGATGATCCTGCAACTCAAAAGAAAAGAGAAGACTCGCAACGTGCCCGTGCCTCAAGAGGATCTGGTGGAAGAACAGGGTCTCTCGGCGAATTCGGTATCAGAAACAAGCTTGCGGAGCTGCTAGGACGATCGCCGGATCCAGAGGAGGTGGAGACTGAGATGAGACGGGACAAGGGCTCCGCTGGAAGGAAGCAAAAAACAGCAGCTGCTCCCAAACCAGGTGCCATCGAGACTAGGTATGACCAACCGCTCTTCCAAACCGTTTGAACAACATAGTTGTACTGTATCTAAAGCAAGTTTTGTTTAGTTGGAGCCTTATTTTGAAATCCCTGTGAATGGGATCCGTGATCAAAAATGACGAATCTCTAACAGTGAACGTGAATCACGTGGTTAAAGCAGTGCGTCACGTGAATTAGTCGGCGTTGAACAACATGCCGGACAGAAGCCTTCAGAAGACCCCCCTACACCGGAGCAGCGACTGACGAAGGAGGACGTTCTTCAACATCCATTCGTTCAGTCGTTGTGGAACGAATCGCAGATGTTGAAGGGAAAAGAAGCACAAGGTACGGATTCGAATGCTCCTTCACAACCAATACAAGAAGGTGGAGAAAGTAATTCCACAATGGAGAAAGCAAAGGTCGATGAACTAATTCACAAGGTATTCTATTCTCTATGCTATAGCACGCCATGATGTGTTCACGGAATCAAAATCCAAGTGTCTTCATTCGATTCTTTGTGAATCTCGGTTGTTAGAATTTGCGTCTGCTTGTGACTCCGTCGATACTTTTAACCTGGCACGTAAAAGAATGGCGATGACACGTTTGTTTGTATCCCCGAGAGCATGCACTGAAGTACTCAGTAAGCTGTAGATGGCAACGACCTCACTGTGTGTTTGATTCCTAACAGAATGCAAACGGAGACGCGGGTGATCCTTCGAAGTCAGGGACCGATATTCCTTGTGTTGCCGAAGATTTAACGAGGAAGACGAGGTCAAAAACAACTTCAAAAAAGAGCACTCCTACCGTCGATAAACAACAGTTGCGAAAATGAGTTAACCCAGTCTCCAACACAGTCTACATGCAGTTGTCTTGTTTGAATTAAAATCTCGAGTGTACATAGCTTATAGTCATAGCAAATACGATCCTGCATTGGAGAAGGTCAGGGCCCAGCCGTGATTCCTGAAACGGTCTCGGTTTCTGAGACGTTGGTTAATATTCGGAGCTTGTATTAGTGATATATCCGATTGCAGAATTTCACCGACTGTGCAACGTCACGGGTTTTTAATAAAACGGTTTTCATTTCTCCAGATCCCGACAATATCAACATTTTGTGGTTTTATATATTTATATTTGCATTGCAGTAACCCCACACGTCAATTGGCCAGCACTCATACATGCGGATTGTTCGAGTAATTTACCTACGTGTGGACGACTAACGCCTGCACACGTCGCAGATCGTCAGAAGAAACCTGTAAAATAAAACACTTGGATTGTCGTAGTGGACTCATCAAATTAGCAGTTTAGTTCCGTCAGTGGATATGAGTAGCTCTGGGTGCGCAATGAAAACGGTCGTGGCGGCACACACTGCTTCTTTACCGGGAGTTCGGCAGTACACATGTGATCGAAAGAAACTATGCTGAAGAAGCAGTCGACGGCTCCCAATCAAAAATGTGGCGGTCGCGGATTATCGCCAGACTGACCAAGATATGAATTCAAGTGGACCACGTGTTCCGCAGAAATTCGGTGATTTCGCGGACCGAGGGTGGCGGGTTCGATTCCGGATGACTCCGATACCCGGCGGGTAGTCAGATGTGGCAAGCTGACTGGATAATGGCGGGACACTGCTGACTTGGTTCGCTTACGTGGATGCGCTGAAATTAGGTGTCGAAATCGACACTTCAATGACAAAAGTTTTGTTCGGAAATCTGAAAACTAACAAATGGATTGACAAGTCCTAACTAACAGAGATGTGTCCATCGTCTGTTAATTAGTCTGTGAGAAAGGACGCACCCGACCCAGTAGTGAGACTACATCTGAAAGTTTCGAGATTATAGAAAATGGGCCCAAAAATTTTGCTCGTAATTTCCGAGATGGAGAGTCGGTCAGGATGTTGTCATGTTGAAGTAGGACCTTATCACCGACTTGGAACGTTGGTGGGCATTGTGCTCCTTTATCGTACTGGCGTTTGGCTTGTTCACCAGCCAGCTGAATCATCGTTTTAACTTCTTCGTGAATCTCCTGCAAATGGCGGACTCGGTCTTCAGCAGCTGGAACAGTGGATGTAGACGGGGTCATGAACGAGAAAGAAGGATGGTAACCGTATGTGGCGTAGAATGGCGAGAATCCCGTGGTTGAATGAAATGCATTATTATAAGCAAATTCAGCCATCGGGAGCAATTTTGCCCAATCATTCTGACGTTTGGTGGTAAACATTCGCAAATATTGTTCGAGAACTTGATTAACTCGTTCCGTTTGACCATCTGCTTGAGGGTGAAAAGCAGTGGTTGGACAGGGCTTGATGCATAAGAGTTCTGATAATCTTCTCATGAACTTCGAGACAAATACTGGGCCTCTGTCTGATATAACCTCATCTGGGGTGCCGTGGTGCTTCCAGATATTATGCAAATATAGTGAGGCCGTTTCTTCTGAAGTGATTGTCTCATTCATGGGAATGAAATGACCGAGCTTTGTATTCCGATCAATAACTACCATGATTGAGTCGTTTCCACTGCTGAGTGGAAGTTTTACGATAAAATCAACAGATATACGTTTCCAGGGCGCGTGGGCAGCTGGGATGGGTTGAAGGAGCCCATACCGAGAATGATGCACGGGTTTGGACCGTTGGCACAGGTCACACCCATCAACGTAATGATTAACATATCGTCGTAGTGTTGGCCAAAAGAAAGTACGAGAGACTAGTTCCAGAGTCTTAGCTCGCCCTTGGTGTCCAGCAGCAGGAGAGTCGTGTCGAGAGCGAAGAATTTGCCTGTAAAGTTCTGGATCATTCGGAACATAGATTCGGTCCTGGAAACGGAGAATGTTGTTGTTATATGAATATGGTTGTAATCTTCGTCGAATGTCTCCTGACAATTGATGACTATCCTTACGTAATAGATCCATGAGAGGTTGAAGTGCAGCATCGTCGTGTATAGCACGTTGAATGTTTCGGAGTATGCGATCGTCGGTCCATACTGGTGCACAAGACTCCAGTGCAGCTAATCGAAAAAATGGTCGAGGAGTAGAATCTCTGCCCTCCATGAGATTGACGCGTCTGGAAAGAGCATCTGCACGTGTATTTAACGAACCCGGCCGATGTTGAATCTGGAAATTAAACGTAGATAGGAATTCAGACCACCGTGCCTGGCGTCGATTGAGTTGTTTAGTGGTCAAAAAAGTTTCCAGGTTCTTGTGATCGGAAATGACGTTTATGATATGTGGTGATCCCTCCAAGTATACTCGCCAATCCTGGAAAGCAAGAACGATACTAAGTAACTCTTTGTCGTATATATCGTAATTCTGCTCGGCCGTAGTCATTTTTGAGCTCCTGTAGGCACATGGGTGCAAATACCCGTCTGTGCTGTACTGTGAGAGGATTGCAGCCGTAGCCATGTCAGAAGCATCAGTCTCAATGATGAAAGGATTTTCAAAATTGGGATATATTAATATGGGTGCCTGTATGAATTTCAACTGAAGCTCTTTGAACGCAGTGTCGGCCTGAGGTGTCTAGATAAAGTTTTGACCTTTCTTTGTCAGTGCTATAAGTGGGAGAGCGACTTGTGAATAGTTAAGAATAAACCGTCGAAAAAAATTAGCAAATCCAAGGAAAGCCTGGACTTCCTTCAATGATTTTGGTGTAGGCCATTCCTGAATTGTCTTAACTTTATCGGGGCACATTTCGAGTCCACGTGAAGAAACGATCATTCCTAGGAATTCTACAGAAGATCGATGGAACTCACACTTCGATGCTTTGGCGTAGAGTCCGTGGTCCTGCAGGCGTTGGAGTACTTGACGAACAACTCGGCAGTGTTCCTCCATAGTCGTCGAGAAAATCAGAATATCGTCCAAATAAATGACCACAGATAAGTCCAGGAGGTCACCAAAAATATGTTGCATGTGAGATTGAAACTGCGCAGGAGCATTTGTCAAGCCAAAAGGCATAACAAGATATTCAAAGAGGCCATAGCGTGTCTTGAAAGCTGTTTTGTATTCATGGCCAGGGGCCATGCGAACACGGTGATATGCTTGACGAATATCAAGCTTCGTGAATATTTTTGCTCCCACCAAGTGATCAGTGAGCTCTGGAATGAGTGGGAGAGGATATCGGTTTTTTATAGTAACTGAATTCAAATTTTGGTAGTCTATGCAGACTTTGATAGAGCCATCTTTCTTGCGAGCGAAGACGATGGGTGCAGAAATCGGAGATTTAGATCTGCGAATCCATCCTTTGCCCAAATTCTCCTCTAAATATTTGCGCAGCTCTTCTAATTCTCTTGGAGACATAGGTCGTAATCCTGTGTTACGTGGTTCCTGTCCGTCTTTCAGCTCTATTTTCAGGTCCGAGATCCCATGGGGCGGTAGTTCATTTGAAGCACTTTCGCTAAAAGCTCCATGCAAGTCACTGTACTCGGATGGAATCGTGTTCTCCAGGGTCATATTTTCGGTTGGGCATTCGGATACCTCCACCACATACAAATCATCCTCTGTGGCTGACAACTGAAACGTCTCAGCTGAGATTTGAAGTGGCCGTTCTTGACATTGGTTGATCATGATAGAGGATCTCACCGGCGGCAGACCGTGTGGCCCTGAGCTGTCTATCAAGTCATGTCCTGCACCGCTATATGGGCAAGTGTCTAGTTCCTGTAGTCGGTTGGTGAACAGAGAGGGCTCTATCGGATCTAAGTCCCGTGGCCCTAATTTGTCCATCAAATTTCCATTGTAAACTGGAATTTCGAGTGTCTCTTCTGAATATTCCGATGCCTGCTGCTTAGACTGATCCAGGCAGTGTTGTTGGCAAAATGATGAGTGAAATGTAACTTGTCGTTGTGGCCAACAAATGGTCGGATCATGGCAGACTAACCATGGCATCCCAAGTATGCAATCATAATGTCCTGTGTTAGTGATCTCTGCCAATAATGTCTCGTGGTGATTTCCGATAAACAGTTCAACTTGAGCTTGATGAGTAATTAATCCCGAATCAAGCACACGGCCATCAATTACTCTAACTTCTCTGGGCCTATCTTTGAGGCGTGTAACGGCGTGGCATGTTATCGCAAATTCAGGGTGCATGAATACACCAGTAGCTCCTGAATCAACCAAAATGAGAGCTTTGCATGAGTTGATTATGGCATGCAAAGTAAGATGTGTACCTGGATCCGTGGATTGTAAATACCAAGAGTTTATTTCTTTAGTTTGAGATTGTTTGCTCTTGTCAAGCTCGTTATCCAACTGAAGTTCGCTGCCTGACAAGAGAAACGTGGCTGCAGCAGTTTGAATTGCGCCCGGGTACTGAACCTCGAGATTCAGTCCCGGGCTATGCCTTTTCCCGAAACGGCACTTTCTGATTCTGTAGTTGCTGCAAGGGACAATGGGCGAGATGGATTGGTAGGACATTTGGATCGTATATGTCCCAACTCGCCACATCCCCAGCAACGACCTTGACGCTGATATTCGAGCCTTTCCGCCGCATTCTTTGCCAACGCTGGTGGTCCTCGAACCGCCCCAAGCTCCATGGGTACCGGACCCGAGTTCGTTGGTTCTGATGAATGCCTTACAGGTGGGATACGAGAACCGAAACTTGAGTTCTTGGAAGAAGAAGAGTCGCTTGGTAATCTACGAGCTTGCTTCCGACTCCATAGACGTTCATCAATGCGCGATGAAACTGCCATCCATTCATGTAATCGGCTTGGCTGTGTCTCCATGGTGGCTAATGAATCCAGTATTTCATCTTTTAATCCAGCTCTAAATCTTGCTACTAAGCTAGACTCATTCCAATCCAGTTGAGCAGCATATTCGTTGAACGTCGAAATGTATGACGCTGTTGATCCAGTCTGACGAAGTTTTCCGATTCGGTCCTCAGCGTTATGTGTGCGATCAAGATCACCGTAAACTGAAATGATCGATTCTCGAAAAGCACTATAATCCTCAAGCAGATTATGTTTCCTTCCCTCATCGAGTGCTTGCAAGAGTGGCATAGCCCAATTCTGTGCAGACCCAGTCATGTACGACAGTGCAAACGCAACTTTATCCGCATCTGACTGATACGTGTGTGGCTGTCCGCGAAATACCAATCGGAGCTGCGCAAACCAGCGATAGACTTCATTGCCTTTCTTCCCTGAGAACTTTTCAGGTGGTGCAACTTTCGACTCTTTGCTTCTCTCCTCAAAAGGATTATGCCTTATAGAATTTTGAAAACTTCCATCTGTTCCGATATGTGAATTCCGGGGAGACCCGGGGTAATGTCGTGCACCTGCTTGATCGACAATTTGCTGGATTATATGAGGAAGAGCCGACTGAAGGGTGCTTTGAACCTGCTGTTGGATGAGTGCTGCCCAGTCGGTTGTAGCTTCCTCAATCGTTGGGATGTTTCCAGGCTCCATTTTTTCTCTGTTGGATGTTTGTCGAGGCAAGAAGATGTAGTCAGTAACCAGCCTTTATTTTCATGCTTTATTAACTCTAATACTCTTATCGAATCATGGATTGGAGTTTATGGAAAGCCTCATCTGCCTCAATTGTCCAGCTAAATAGTTGGTTTTCTTGAGCAAAAGGCACGAGTGGTGTAATCAATAGATATAAATTCCTTGTGAAATGCCTTTGATAAGTAGCCCGGCCAAGCAAACTTCGTATTTCCCTGCATGTTGGTGGAGCGGCCATTCCACCCCTCATAAATCAGTTCCAAATTACAGTCTCCATCGAGTGAATGTACATGATGTCAAGAACTGAAACTGAAGTGCACCTATCTCATTGAATGATTCTCCTGATAACCTTGAACTGATCAGTAACTGAAACCGCTACTAACCTCCGACTGACTTATTTGCAATCGCAGCAGAATATGAAAAGTTGGGATCTGGCATTATGTCATGAATCGACAACGAAACAATTCACATTCTACTACAAAAGCATTCCGTATTCCATTATCATAAGAATTCATATAGACTGTGAACCGGTTTGATAAGCATTGCATTGGATAAGTAGGAACATTACAGAACATTACAAAATGCCAGATGACGAAAGCATTCTTGCTACCAGTTGATATAGGACTCTAAACTGTAACCGACATGTAACTGCCTTGTACTTGCTACGTCCAGCTACGTCCAGCTGTCAGGACGGATGGAGTCGTGACACTTTGCTTCTATCTATCCAGTGGCATAGTCGGTGGCGACTAGAATATATTTGTTACCAGTGCGTGCCGCTATTGGTTTACTTGGGCCAACAAGTTCGAGGCCCCACTTTATAAAGGGCTCAGCAGGTAAATTGATGACCAGTTGAGCTAGCAGTGTGTTAGCAAGGCCACCCACCCGTTGGCACTTGTCAGAGGCTCTGCAATACTCAAAAACGTCCTTGTGCATCATCGGCCACTAGTAACCAGCGTCGAGAATCTTCCTTGAAGTAATATCCTGGGAAAAATGACCCCTCGCACAACCGTCGTGCATCTCCCTCATCACTGTCTCGGATTGTGTAGGGTCCAGGACTTGACGTAGTACGAGGTCCTGTCCTTTCTTGTACATTACCCCCTGGACCAGAGTATAAAGGAGTGCTTGCAACAACAACTTGTGCTTTTTGTCCTTCGACAGGGTCTCCGATGGTGCGCCTGTTTGTAGGTAGTCGACGACGTCGTTCAACCACTCAGGTTTCACGTAGAACAAGCTGGCGTCGGGGAGGTGGTCGAACACTCCAGTGGGTGGCTCTCCATTCGGAAGTCGGCTCGATAAGTCTGCTGCGCCATGAGTCCTGACACGCTTGTACACCACAGTAAAATTGCATTCCTGGAACAACAACAACCAGCAAGCAATGCGGCCCAACACTTGCGGTTTGTTAACTAAGTAGACCAAAGCCATATGATCTACATAAAAACAAGCTTGTTCCCCAACAAGTAATGTCGATACTTAGTCAGGGCATACACCATCGCTAATGCCTCCTTCTCTATTGTAGTATAGTTCGTTCACCAGAATTCAGCAAACGAGATGCGTAGGAGATGGGCTGGTCAGACTTCCCTGTCGGGTTTTGGGCCAGCATGGCCCCAACAGCAATGTCGGAAGCATCAGTATGGACGTGGAACTCCAGGTCCCACCTCAGAGCAATCATAATGGGGGCCTTGGTATATCTATCCTTGATGTCCAGCCACGCATCTTCCTGTCTTGTAGTCCAATCAAATTCCTCATTTTTCCTCATCAGTCAAGTGATAGGCTCCATAATGTGGGCGTACGACTTGATGTAAATTCTGTTGAACTGGACAAAGCCATTGAAAACCTGCACATCTCCTGATCGTCGAGGGCGTGGCATATCCTGAATAACCTAAATTTTCTTGGGATCCGGCATCTTGCCCTGCTTGGAAACTACATGTTCTAGAATGATGCCTGAAGTGACCATGAAGGCGCACTTCTCTGGGTTCAAACTAATGCCGTAGTCTCGACACTTCTGGAAACAGAGTCGCAGTTTTGCCAAATGGTCGACGGTGTCGCTGTAGACTGTGAAGTCGTCCAGAAACAGCTCACTACAACAAATCCAGCCCAATGTGACTGGGTTTTATGACTGGAATAGGGCATAAACCAAAATGTGACTTATATTGTTTCCAGTCATTTTGAGTCAGTCGCTTCGGACAATGTGACTAGCGGTCACATCGGCCTGTTTTTGTTCCCGATACTGCGTTCCCATGGTGTTTTGGGACCTCAAGTAGGGACCTGCTCTGGGACTTCGGAAAATAACAATGTATGACTGTACGGAGTCACTAATATTAACTAAGACTCTTGATTTGTATGACTAATTGCAGTGATTTCTTAGTCATCAACTGAATAGTTTTATTACTACGCATAGTAGGGAGATGGTGACTTAGTTGAGTCATATATTGAGTGGAGAAAATATGACCATTTACAGTCATGGAATGTTGACTACACACAGTCATCTAAAGGGTATCCATGACTATTTTGAATTGCCAATATACGACTGTATGGAGTCACTAGTTAAACGGGACTCTTGATTTGTATGACCAATTGTAGTGATTTCTTAGTCATCAACTGAGTAGTTTTATTACTACGCATAGTAGTAAGATGGTGACTTTGTCAAGTCATACATTGAGTGGAGAAAATATGACTCATTACAGTCATATATTGTTAACTACCCATAGTCACTAAAACTGAAACAGGGACTAACTGATCTGACTAGGCGTAGTAAGTCATTACTCAATATATAATCCACTCTATCACTACACATAGTGCTGTGCTGATGACTATTTCAAGTCATATATTCTGAATAATATGACTACGTAGAGCCATATGGAAGTGACTATACGTAGTCTTTGATGCTGAAATTACGAAATAGACATGACTAAGAGTAGTGAGGTGTCAGTGATGTGACTGAGGGTTGTATCACTACGCATAGTGATGTGATTGTGACTGGATTGCGTCATACTTGGACTTCAGAGATTGCGACTCTTTAGAGTCATATGTATTTTACTATATATAGTCACCCATATTTTCTGATGACTACGTAGAGTCCTTTTATAGTTGTTTCTTTCACTGCCGTTAGTCAAATTCCAATTTTCATTCGGAAATTCTGTCACTAGAACTTCACTGTGCGTAGTCATGTTTGAACGTACGGCAGTGACTAGGTTCTGTCCTTACGACCGCGCGAAGTCAACGACTTGAATCCCACTTTAGGGTTATCATGCGACAGTAGTGACTAATACAAGCAAAGGAAACTGTTGTAAGAACTATGCCACGTCGTGCAAATGATGGTCAAACAATTCACTGGAAGAGAAAATTGTGAATGAAAAAAATTCCACTGCAACTGTACCTCGACCAATCTAAACTGCTTGAGAGAAGGACACGTCAATGTCCATGAAATCAGTGGGCCACAACACAAAATGCCTTACTGCTTGTCCTACCAAGGTCACAGGAGGATCATCTAGATCTACGGGTGAAAACAAACGGTAGTTGTCATCTAGGCTTCTGATCACTTCTACGGAAACGGCACCTGAAAATATTTCTTTCCCGTGTAGAGTACCCCTAGCTACATTGTGCACCTTCCCAACTGCCACAATTTTATCCTCCTCGCCGTCTTCTAGTCCCTTCAGTCTCACAGGGTCACCTGGCTTGAACTGCGCGTCACCGGTTTCCTGTACAATGTGTATTAAAGGAACAGAAAAGGAATGATCAGTCATTGCTGCTCCCTCTTCATGGCTACATGTAGTCTAGTCTGATCACGAATTCCATATCCTAGACTACGAACAGTAACGAGCTAGGCATACAAAATTCAGGGAAAAGTAAGGCACAACGCTGCAAGAAATGAAGAAAAAGGACCTACCATGGAATTTCAGAAATATGGTCAAATGAATAGCGTGATCTAGTTTACGATTGGCATGGCACTTACCGATGCAGTCGAGTTCACTTTGGTCCACACAAACTGACCCTTCGGGGAAGCCGGGCTAGGTTGGGTTTCCTACACAACCTTGCCAAAAACAAAAATAATCCAGAAACATTAGTCACGTATTCCATCATGCCAAAGACAGCACTCATGTATTCCATCTTATAAGCTCAAATGTCCTACGAAGTCCAGCCGGAGGTAGGCACTTACATGTTCACTTACCGGTTCTGCCATGTTTTTCTTCTTCTTTCCTTTCCCGGTGTGCTGACTATCAATGTGGCCTTCCTTGGTCTTGATATCGGCTACCTTTTCAGCCTTGTCTTTGCTCCCCGGGAGTGACCTGTGCTTCTTCGGATTCTTAGTGTTTTTCTTGAGCTTCTCAACTTCTGTCATACGCATCTTCTTGTGAGCTCGAGTGTCATCCTTCGAAGGCTTGGGAGTCCTCAGCGTCCGACTTGAATGCTTAGCGGAGGCACGTTCGGTTGACTCCGCCACGGTTACTACAACACAGTCTGGACTGCCTGCTGGCGGATTATTGGAAGTTGGGTCGGTGTGTACGTCCTTCTCAACGCCGTGTGTAGGACTGTCCTTTGCCTCCTCCACATCTGCAGGCTGCGATCTCCACTCCCCTCCTTCCTGTAAACCCTGCTAAATTCACGGGGCAATAAGTCAATGACCGGCAAGCTTACAAATCGCCTTTAATTACGCTACTCAAGAATATCGAATTTGTTCAACAATGGGGATCATTCTCGACGACTATAGTCACTTATTTAAACTTGACTACTGTGAATAGTGATAGATTCAAAAAAGACGACTATGACAAGTCACGGAACTATTGACTCCATTAGTACTATCAGTGACGCACTAGTCAAGTTTCATGTCTGCATTACATAGCCAGGATTGGTCACGTCGTCACATATGAATGATTGGGAATCGGCATACAACAATACTCTTGAATGGTGCTAGAGCTGATTCGCGACAACCGAAGAAATGCTCGAGCAGGAGTTGTACAGCAGGTTCAGGAAAGAAACATGTGAAGATATTACTCAAACCTCAAACAGCATATCAGTTTCCATGACGTGATCTCGTTTTGAAGACGAGTCGGTGCCGCTTGTCTCGGAGCTGGAGCTGCTTCTCGCAGATGCGGCCTTCGTGGGGGTGAGAATGGGTATCTGCAGGTGCTCCATGATGCGCTCAATGTTCTTCTCCATGGATCTCCGCCAATCACTATCGTGCCCTGCCTGTGCATTAGAGACTCGGCTACTCGGGGAGGTTTCCTTCACTGACATGAGTCTTCTAGGGGCATTTTTTACCCTGGCCAGCTCCGTCTCTATTTCGACCCTAGTCGGACTTCGCTCCAGCTTGATTGCCTGCAGAGGCACGATACAATCAAAATATGGAAGATGCACGATTATTGACAACTGAAAACCAGCCTCACGCTGTCGCTGGAATGTACCTTGTCCGTGGGTTATCACTACGGATTACACGGGTGCTAGGTAAGGAACGAGCGCGAACTGCAGGAATCGAGGAATGCTTACAATGAACAAGCAAACCAACTGAGACTGAAGACTGACCAAGCTAGCTCGAACGTATTCTTCATTACGCCCTGCTGAAGAAGGTCTCCTCACTTGCGCACGATTCTGGGCCATCCTCTCTGATTCCTGCTGCTTTTTCTCCGAGTCGATGAGTTTTGAGAGCTTCACCCAATGGTCTACCCTGATGTGCTTCGGCCTGTCTCTCCCTTCAGTCATGCGCTTCTTCAGCTGGTATCTCTTCACCTTCAACTGGCCGTTCAAGATGCTGTGGAAAGCCTCCTCTGTCACATAGCCGAGGCCACCATGGTATTCGAACGTGTTGTCCACTCGTTTCTTGACAGCGAGTAACATAGAAGTGCTGAGGTTCTTGTAGTTGTCCTCGCTGAAATCTATATCCTGTGCATGACCACGAAGAGAAGTTAGCCACAATGGCCGATTCTGTCCTTGCAGATGCCCCCTCAAATCGACCTCCACAAGGTGTTTTCTAGGCCCTCCCGGATCTCGAAAAGGAACGTCGTGGGGCTGCTGTTGTTTCAAGACGCTCCGTCTTCTGGACTTCTGATGCGAGTCGTATGAAGTCTGGCCAAAGCTTTCAGTCATCCCCGATGGCGAATAAGAGGAGTTCCCCCCTACCTCTTGCAACTCCATCGCCCGCCTCCACTGCAGTAGCTGGAGCTGCTTCTCCGCAATCTCCAAGTCCAGTGCATGAATCGGAGGAAACCGAGGAACGTGGGCAGCCATGCCACGTGACAAAGGTGTGTTGCCTTCCTTGTGAGGAGGATCTTCGGGAACGTCGTTGCAATAATCAAAGGGCTCCAATGATAGTGTTTCCTCTGACATCCTCTGGCGTTTGCAAAGTTTAGGGTCCGTTGTTTCCGTTGGGCGATGGCGCCTAGAATTGCTTCTAGGAATTGCAGAACCTCCTGGGCCTCTCTTGCGCACCTCCCACACAGTAGGCTTGGTTGACTGTCCTCTGCCCTGCAAGTTACAAAGAGGAATACTCAAACATAATATCTATATCGCCAATCCTTCGAAATCATGCAACACTAGCAGGTCATAAACGTGGAGAACAGTGCCAGGCCGAGAAAGAGGCCATCAGAGAATGACATAGAGGGAGAGAGAGGATGTGAGGGGGAGAATCAGACATAGAGCTGGGATATGAGAGCGAAAGGAGAGTTGCGGATTCAAAGGGAAAAAAAATAAAATAAAAAAATTAAAATAAAAAAAATAAAAAAACAGATGAGAGGAAGGGTAAGAGGGATGGTAAGGGAGACGGAATGAGATACATGGAGAGAGAGAAGGGGAGGGGGAGAACCAGACATGGAGCTGGGGTATGAGAGCTGAAGGAGAGTTGCGAGTTCAAAGCAAAAAAAAAATGGGAGATAGGGAGAGAGGGAATGCGAGGAAGAGACAATCATGTACAGTTAGGGGAAAAATAAATAACTCAGAATGAAGGAGAGGGAGAGAGAGAAGGCGACCCAGATTTAGGGTTCTCTGACAATTGGCGAACCGACAAGAAATGAGGCGAGTATCCATCGACAACAGGCCTGAAAATCACATTAGACAATATACTAGCCTGCCCATCAAAGAAAGGAAATTGGAAGAGCGTAGCAGTACTCTGCATTACCTTGCGTTGGCAACGGATCTTGAAAAGAAAGAAGCGAATTCGAAATAGGTCTACCAAAATCTCTACACCAGCACACTGTCTGGAAGCAAGTCCATCGCAGAGTTCGTACTCGAAAGCAAGTTCGTAATTGCAAGCAAGTTCGTGATTGCAATTCAAACTAGATTGAGGAAACTTGGTCTTGAGGGGACTTACCTAAGAATTCCCTGGGTTCCGTTGGCTATTTCCAACTAGTACTGTGCAGACCTTAGCATCGCCATCGCCCTCTTCGTCGTCGCCATCGACTTCACTAGCAGAAGAGGCGCTGCTCTCTTCTTTGCTCTGCCACTCCGCACTAGTGCTGCTCTCTGACTCTTGCGGTAGCTTGTTGGTCCCAGCCAAGCGCGTCGTCGTCTGCTCTGATGGCACAAGTTTCTTCAGCCTCTTGTTCCGCCTCCGCACAGCTACGACACCCACGCTCTTCGCATCCGCCCTTGATAATGCATGTAGAGGAGAATATCAAAAAACGGAAACTTTAAGAAACCTGTGATAGAGGCAGTCATTACAAAGAACCCGCGAACGACACAATGGGAGCAGGCACTGTACAGTATGAGGGGTTGAAGTTAGGGTTTAGGGCTTTAGTACCTCGAGGTACTCTGACACTTGTCGAGGGTGCTGGCGCCAGGGTCGGGCGTGGCCTTCAAGCTCTTGCGAGTCCCCCCTCCTGCGGCGGCTTCACTTGCGACTGTTGAGGATTTCAGAGCCCCTGCAAGCATCTGAATCCCGAGCTCCGCTAGCTTCAGGGAAATCTGCCGGATTCTTTCCTGGCAGTGCCTCTCGTAATCTGTAATCTCAGGTTCCGCCCCCCCCCCCCCCCCCCCCCCCCCCAATTTCTTTCTCCGAACTCTCATCTTTGGAACTCTCATCTTCGGAGCTGCTAGTATTTTCACCGCCTTTGGGCGCTTGCTTTTGGGATTGCAACTCCATTGCAGCGCAGAGGAGGTGCTTTGCCAGGAGTTGAGCAATCGAAGCATCTGATCTCTGGCCATCTCTGCAAACTAGTATGTCCCGCTGTCACTCTCCTGTCAATTAGTTCTCCACTTCAATTTGCCGTTGTGTCCCCATTTCGATTTGACGCCGCCAAAATCAGGTATGCATTCAATTCACGGACTCGTAATGAGTGTAGTAAGTCATTACTCAGCATATGAACGATTTTATCACTACACATAGTACTATGCTGGTGACTATTTGAAGTCATATATTTCGAATACTATAGCTATATAGCGCCATATGGTCGTGACTATACGTAGTCGTCAATGCTGAAAATCACAAAATGGAAATGACTAAATTTAGTAAGATGTCAGTGATGTGGCTGATGGTTACATCACTATGCATAGTGATGTACTTGTGATTGAATTGCGTCATCTATAGACTTCACATAATACGACTCTTTAGAGTCAAATATATTTTATGATACATAGTCACCCATATCATTTGATGACTACTTAGAGTCCTTTTATAGTTGTTTCTTTTACTATCGTTGGTCAAATTTCAATCTCCAGTTGCTGTGTTAGTGACTAGAACTTCACTGCCCGTGGTCTAATTTAAACGTCTGTTGTCTGTCACAGCTATATGCGAAAGCGTCATATACCAAGACCAATCCCAAGTACGATATACATTTTCGGAAACTTCGGATAATTGTAAGCGAAAACAGAGAAACTTGTTGACTTCAACAAATTCCTGACTTAGCATGAAGCATTCAAAGTTATGACAGTTATGAAGCATTATGTACATGAAAGAATAGATGCACAGACTTGGCAACCCTTGTCGAGGGAGAGAGACTGGTCCATCTTATCAAACAGTGATACGTTTCTGGATGAATTCTCACATGATGCGGAAAATGCAGTGCAGGGTACTGCTGTCCAAATTCATCACATCGAATACTGCTGCAAACTCGTCAATTCCGCCATAGTAAGGAGCTTCAAGTTCCTAGCATTGATTTACTATTTAGATGTCCTAAGCTGTGTTGTCATTGTACAAATTGGAAATGTCTTCACACTGGATTACAACATTGTAAAACAAAAAACACTTGATTTATAACTACAACATGAGTCAATAATCGGGACTCTTGTCAGTAGTTCACAAAATATTGTTTACTCCAGAATCATCTATATTTCCTAGTACTTAGTTATTGATATATTTATGTGACTAATAGGGCATAGTTCAGCTGCAACTCAAAACGCTCGGAGAAACTAACAGGGCATAGTTCAGCTGCAACTCAGAAGTTGCTGACTATTAATGTTATCCGGACTGTCTGCAGAAATTTTGTCGGGCCGTTATCCTCCCTCTGTAATTCTATGTTCATAAACGCTAGAATAAAATGCGATAAGACCTGATGTGATAACATTGAGTAAAGATGTAGGCAAAACTGACAAAAAGAAAAAGTCTGATGCGTTCTACTAACATGCTGATTTGCCTACTTCTTCAGGTGCTTGGTCCCTCAGTCATGGAGACGGCACTACGCCAGCGTTGTCAATGAGCTCTGATAGGCTGGCTGCCTCCGTAGATGCTGGGCTTGAGTCCTGGCTGCTGGCTTCATCATCCGCGGAATTGTAGGAGATGGACCACGGGCGAGACTGAACGCTGATGGTGTAATCCTCTTCAGCAATGTCGCTTTCGATCAGAATGGGATGCGCTGGAGTTGTCCCCCGAAGAATGTACTTATCAACGTGGCGCCGATAATACTCTCCAAAATGCAGACTTGAAGCCTCGCCCAGTGAGAGAACTTCCTGGTAGCAGACATCAGTCCAAAAATTGCCGTTAGAAAATGAGACATACATCGCAAGCGCTGGAACATCCGGGAGAACAACATGGTGAATTTCTTTCCTGAGATGGACATCAGACAGCCAGCCAAACAGGGATGCCTTGTCCATATCTAATCCTTCTCTACAATACCCTGCTTTGATCAAGGAAGTGAGATCCGACAGCAGAAGACTAACAACGTCCAAGAAATTGAAGAAGAGAACTAAGGCAGGACTTAGTGGTGCAGTGTTCAAGAGAGTGCTAGTACCGTACCATCTCCAGCATGAAAACTCGGAGGTATCTTATCTTACAATGTAGATCTTCTGCTTGTTGAAAAACCTATTGCTAGGGGTCCTGGATTTCACAAAGTGGTGCATATCTTATACTCACGAAGTAGATTTCAAAGGCATGCTGTGGAAGTGATTGTATAAGGAGTGCAATCACAAACTGACGTGCTTCGTATCATGTGAAGCGTCCTGTTAGTATCCTGAGAAGGCAAAAACAGGGGCTACGATCTTAGAGACCTATGAGAGGTAATGAATCTGCACATGGTAGTTGACATTGCTGTGTACAGCCCTTAGAGTTGCAGATACTGATGCTTGCACGTGTGTGAAGTTGACATATGAAACCACCTGGACCCTAATGTCACTACATGGCTTGGTACTTTGCTAATCTACTTCTATTTTTTATTTTTCCCGATATTCAGATCCAAGGCAATGTTTGTTGCAACGTTGAGGTCCTGTGAAATACTCTGGACTTAACCTGCTGCTGTTTGCAACCTTATTTTCCAACGATCGCATTTGCTAAATCGACTCAATTCCAGAGCAGGCGATGTTGACATGCTGAATTTACATCGACAGCAATAAAGGCCTTCGCTTGTTGTTCACCACAACGAATCAACCAAGAAGGAGCACAGAAACATACGTGGGGAAGTTATTTTGCAGGTATGTGAATTGGTACCTCTACGGCTCTTAGAAAAGTAGAAATGGAACATTCGTAAGCGGCTCAATTTTTAGGATGGGAATCATGAGTATTTGAGTCACAATTCTGGTTCGCCTGATGTCAAGTAGTCACAAAATGGGATAACATAGCAATTTTCAACAGACACTTGTTTGTTTATTGTGACTGAGTGCAGTCATAGAGCTTGAAGACAATTAGTCCCAGAACTCCATTACATAGCGATATTCAATAGCTAGTTGTTTGTTTAATGTGACGGAGTGCAGTCATAGAGCTTGAAGAGGTCCATACTGACCCTAGTGTCACGGAGCTGAGAGCATGGATTCATGATTTCGCAGGACCAGGCCTCGGTGGCGATGGAGGCAGGCGAGCTCAACCTCTGGGATTTGGAAGAGCGTGAAGCAGATAGGCTGGGGCTAACAAGTTACCCTTGCCGATGCAGAAATTGTATGGGAGGTCGCTGCATCAACAGAGCAACCATTCGGAAGCATCTCAGGACGTTTGGCAGAGACCCTCAATTCACTAAGCCTATTATGGAATGCTCTGAACTACGTGACGTAATGAGCCCTCAATATTCTGTCTAGTGTGGAAATACTTCCAGTGAATAACTTCCTGCGTTTGTTTTGCTCACGCAGGTCTTGCAGATGCGGAAAATGGCTTTGTTGAAGAAGAAGTCACGGATATTCCCCCCGAGCCAGACAACAACAATGGGGGCATGGATGCCATAAGGATGATCATGGAGTGCCTGTCTAGGTATGATAACCTCGAGGACGATAACCCCCCAGACTGTGATCCAGCAAATGGCGACGAAGAAGACGACAAAATCCCATGGCCGGAAGAGGACCACACCGGGGATGTAATGGATGAGTTACTAGGGCATGCCAGAACTCCTCTTTATGAAGGTGCTACAACATCTCGGTTGGTCTCTACCCTTCTGCTACTCAATTGTTTTGCAGTCTTTGGGGTTTCGAATGCGTTTGTTACCAAATTACTGCAACTACTGCGAATTCTTCTTCCAAGCGACAATCACCTACCCACTTCTCACTATGAAGCCCAGAAGTATGTGGGGAAGCTAGGACTGTCTTACAATATCATACATGCATGCCGCAATGGATGTTGCCTCTTCAGGAAGGAGCTGCAGGATGCGGAGAGCTGTCCAAAGTACAATGCCCCGAGATACAAGTCGCAGTCCAGCCGAATCCCCTCCAAAATTCTACGCCATTTTCCATTAATTCCCCATCTCAAGCGCATATACCGATGTAAGAAGGTGGCAGAACTTAACAAGTGGCACGCCAATCGGGTAAAAGAGGGAAGTAATGTGGATTGCGTCCCCGATTCGAAGGCCTGGAAGTACATAGACTCACTGGATGCCAACGTCACAGCGGAGCCGAGGAACATCCGCCTGGGGATGGCTCTAGACGGAGTGAACCCATTTGTAAACCAGTCGCTCAGTCACTCGACATGGCCCATTCTTTTGCTGAACTATAATTTGCCTGCATGGCTAGTGACAAAGCCCTTTTTTATCATGCTTTCTTTGCTGATCCCAGGGAAAGAGAGTGTGACCTCGGAGAATATTGACGTATACCTTGCTCCGCTAATCGAAGAGCTCTTGGAACTCTGGGAAGGGGTCCCTGCAATAGATGTGTCTTCAGAGCCTCCTGGACAGCATTTTAAATTGCGCTCTCTACTTCTCTGGTGCATTCACGACTTCCCTGCGTACGGACTAACGTCTGGGCAAGTCACTAAAGGGTATAGAGCGTGTACAGAGTGTGGGCCAGAAGTCTCTTCGTGGCGGTCACGGGCCTTAGGGAAGAATGTATATTTAGGTCACCGTCGGTACCTCAGCAGGTCGCATCCCTATCATAGGCTCCGGCAGGCGTTTGATGGTCAACCGGAGCACCAGCCGCCCCCCCAAACTCTCACAGGATCAAACATCAAAGGCTTTGCACATGAGAGAATGTCCTTCCTACAAGCGTCACAGGGAAGAAGAGTTGCTGGAGAGGCCGACCCCATTCACCGTACCGGAGTGAAGCGGCTCTCAGCTTTGTACACGCTTCCATATTGGCAGGTACGAGCTAAACGCATTCTCTGGTTCCATTAACCACTACTCTCAAATATATGACTGACTGTAGTAACTGCATGTCTAGAAGGATGACCGTGAAGAGTGCACATTCTGGTTCTAGTAAGTACCGCAAGGAACGCTGACTGTGATGTGAAACCAATTCTGATGGTAATGTTGACTGTGAAGAGTGAAATTTGTGGTGCAAGTAACGTTTTCGGGAAAAGTTGACTGATTCTAGTAAGTTGTAGATGATCAGCTTGACTGTGAAGAGTGCTAATTCTTATCTCCATCACTGAATTTAGATAGAGAAGTGGAAACGTTCCTATATCTTCTAAAATGCAACAGTAGATTCCATGCTAATGACGGTGAGCAGAACTGATGCTGGAATGCTATGTCTGGAATTATTGGCAGAACCTCCTCATTAGACATGTTTTGGATCCAATGCACTGCAAAAAAAACATTTGCGAGAACATAATGAAAACGATTTGGGGAGACCGCGACACTTTGAAAGCGAGGCTCGACTTGGAGGAGGCCAATATTCGAGCACATCTGCACCCGCTTCCTGGAAGGAAACCTCGATCTGTTGTACTCCCAGCAGCTCCGTATGTACTATCCAAAGAGGAGAAGGGGACATTTCTGGACATTATCTGGAATTTGAAGACTCCTACAAACTATGCTGGACAACTTGCGAAGTGCATTGCGTTGGATGGGGACTTAAAGGGACTGAAATCTCATGACTACCATGTCATGATGCAGTAGTTGCTCCCTCTGTGCCTGCGCACTCTATTGGACAGGGACACGCGGGTGGCAATATTGCGGCTCAGTTGGGTGTTTGTGCAACTGTGTGCAAAGTCTGTGGATCCATCGTCCATGCAGCAGTTACTGGAGTACACAGCTGAGACACTGTGCATGCTCGAGAAGGTTTTCCCACCCTCATTTTTTAGTATAATGTCGCACCTCCCCATCCACCTTGTGCAGCAGCTGGATATATGCGCTCCTGTACACACCCGATGGATGTATCCTATTGAGCAATACTTGAAGAGATTGAAGGGCTACGTTAGGCAAGGAGCGTAGCCCGAAGGATCCATGGCACGGGGGTACATAATAGAGGAAACTCTTGGATTCTGCACGGAGTATATGCAAGACTGTGAGCTAACGCGTAGGAGGATCTGGAACGACCAGGAAGAAGTTGCGGCAAAGAGTGAGTCCGTGGAGGGTACAAGTCAATACAGACTCCTGACATCGGATCTAAGGGGGTGGATTCACGAGTTTGTTCTTACGAACGCGGAGCCTCTACATTCGTAGAGGGAGTAAGAATCACTCGGATGTTCTGGGGGGAGAGTGAGGCTGAGAGAATTCTCTTGTTTCAGTCATGCGTTCTCTTTGGAAACGGAGATATGACTGTATTTAGTCCAACAGTTTGTTTTCTTCACTGCTTTTAGTAATCGAATCACAACACGTGACTATTCAATCTTTGTACATGAGATTGTTACTGCAAGTGCTTACTGTAATTGCACGCTAAAGACTTCACATTTCACTGTGGCTTCTTACCAGGCGCCACTACGTGGAGATGGAAGAGCGATCGAAGATGCGTGCAGAGATTCGACGTCGATCACGGGGTAGAAGAGCCGAGTATCCGTCCAACGCTCAGAACCAGCCGTTCTCTGATTGGTTTCCTATTGGAGTGCAACGGGATGTGGCGGCAGGCACGCAGGTGGGTGAAGATGTGCAAGCCCTTCTCCTGCCACCTTCATGCGACGCAAAATCATATTGGAGCATGTATGCATACGGGAACCACATACGTGTGCGAGGAGTGGAGATGGACTTGGCAACGTGCGATAGCGGAGTAGCTACAACATTCTCACAGTCTTGCCGGGCCAGCAGAAAGGACCAAAACCAGAGGCTCGCGAATGTGGAGTACGTGGGGTGGGTCGAAGAGATCATTGGCGTTGACTATGGGAAGTTTGAGATCGTCGTACTGTACTGTAAATGGGTCCAAGCTACGTGGGTTGGACCCCGGGCAACTATGAAGAACTATGATGAGTATGGTTTCACTCTCGTGAAATTTGACCGCACCATTCCGTACTCCGTAGATTCGTTTGCGTTCCCCCTTCATGCTCAGCAGGTCTTCTTTGTTGACGATGTAGCACATCCTGGGTGGAAGGTTGTTCTTCGCAAAGAGGCACGAAGTGTGAGAGTGACTTCCATGGATAAGGGAACTTCAGATTTACACTGTTTGAGCTTCCGTGACGATGCTCAAAACCCGGGACTGATGGCACCGAATGTCACTGACGATACCGCAGCAGTACCACCTGTCTTATCAAATGCCAGGGAGCTTTCTAGCAACGAGGTCCAGCTTGCTCTACAAATGGAGGACGCGGAGGTGGATTTCAATGATGAGTCACCCCAGCAAGATTGTACTGCCTAGAGAACCTTCGTCCATCATAGGAGTACTTGCAAAGGTCGCGCGGTCTATATGAGAGTTATCCGGAGCTGTGTTATGAACTCAGACAGCATTACCAGCATACGCATTGCTGGAATCAAAATGCAACTCATTACCACATTCAGTAAAGAAAACTGTTCACATGACTATGCTACTTTGCAACTTAAGTAACAATTTTAGTAATGCAAACTGTCCACATGACTATGTTGCTTTGTAATCATTACCAATGTGAGTGAAGATAACTGTCTACATGACTATGTTACTCTGGAACTTTATTACTACATTGAGTAAAGAAAACTGTCCACATGACTATGTCACTTTGCAGTCATTCCCACTGTGAGTAAAGAAAACTGTCCACATGACTATGTTACTCTGGAACTTTATTACTACATTGACTGTTTATTACTAAAGAAAACTGTTCGCATGACTATTTTACCTTGCAAGTATAGTAACAGTCATACTAGTTGCAACCGTCCACGTGACTATGTCACCCGCAGTAATTGCCAGTCTTAGTAAAGAAAACTGTCGTCATGACTACAGAACAATAGGCGGCTTCAAAATAGTGGTCCAAATTGTAAGATTCTTAATTCCAATTTTCATTGCAGTAACGGAACAAAATTCCAAATATTCATTGAAATAAAAAAACTCGTGTAGAAGTGAATGAATTATGAATCAAAGTGCACGTTATGTCATGATCGTCAAATTGAATCTGAATTTGGAATCAGATTCCTTTAGACCAAGGTTTGTTTTTTTTAATATGTGCTAACTCGATTATTAGTATGTATTTTAAAAACGGGCATGAAAAGTTAGTACATTATAGAAGTTGTAAGAAACAGAAGTGCAAATCCGTGAGTGACGATCTTCTTGCAAAAACTGAAACAAAAACCAACAGCTGGGTCTTCACATCAAATGACCGAACCCTAGCAATATAATGCATCACATTTACTGAAAAACAATTAAAGTACAAGTAAATTAAACTCATTAAAGAATTTCCATATCTTCTCGAAATCTTGATTTATATAATGAAGCTCTAATTCTTTTCAAATATTTAAAAATCGTACACATACGGAATGTGCAGAACACAGAAGTGACGATCTCCTTGCAAAATCTCATGTAAAATTACGGACAGCTGGATCTTCACATCAAATGACCAAATACTTGCAATTCATCACATTTCCTAAAAACATAGTTGAAGTGAAAGTAAATTAAACTCATTAAAGAATTTCAATACATTCTTGAAATCTTCATTTATACAATGAAGCTCTAATTGTTTAGAAATACGGAAAAATCGAAGACATACGGAAAATCACAGTTGGATTTTTAAATATTTAAATAAACTGTGTCGAACTCTGTAATTATTTTAAAAACATTAATAACGATATTTTGTATTCTAATTAGAGTCTTATGGTACCACAATATTTACTCTTGTAAGTCTTTTAATTCAATTAAATATGGGTAAAATTTCATACATAATTCGGTGCAAGTAGGGAAATTTAACGAACGCAATTATTTATTATGTTTCTGTCCTTCTCTACAATATTACTCAACCGAGGGTCTTTAAAATTTCCAATAATTTAAAAATGAACATTACTAAATGCTTCTTCATCGACATCAAAATCAAATTATATTAATATAACACATGAAATATCGCTTTTGTATTATCCTAACTACTTCGAATTTATTTCTACAATCAATTTTATTCCCCCTATTTATCAAGGTTTTTCCTCTATTTCATTTCAATTTAGTGACATAGTTTAGATTAGATCTAGATATAATGTAGATCTAGATATAATGAGGATCTAGATATAATGTGGATCTAGATATAATGTAGATCTAGAATACATAAATGGTTCTACCGTTGTAAGGAATACGTACTTGCCATCGCACGGAACTACTTGTGCGAGATCTATGCAAAGAAGGAGTGCGTAGTGGACTATGTTTTTAGGTGATGTGATGAATTAGGGTTGTTCCTCTTGTGTACGCCAACTCTGTGATATGTGTTGATGTGGAATATGACTCTGTAGAGACCAATATGTGTGCAAAAAACATTTGAACATCATATCTCAGACTCTATACGTCTAATCTACATCATCTCTACATTAATATGTCACTACATTACATGGATGCATAGTTGATTCTATAGATGTGTAACTCAAATAAATTAGTTATTGCAATGAAATGAGGTCAAAGTTTTAGGGTACCTCAGGATTTACAGTATATAGCTCAAATAAGTAATTAATAAAAATCATAGTCCTCGCATGCACGGTTATTATTGCAGAATAAATGTAAAACAATGAAGACGGAACGGAGCACAAATTCTGAAGTCCAAATTTCCCATTCAAGTTGAAGAATAAATTAAGGAAGAATGTTGTGAAATTTTTTACTATACAAGAAATCAAGAATTTATTATTAAAAATAAATAAAAATAAAAAATAAAAAAAAACAAAAGAAACAAAAATCTTGTGGTACTATAAGACTTGTTGTTGTGAGCTCCGTGAATTGATTCATATCTGAGTTAAGTGTATTTTCACCAAGTTTAATGAAAATTTAAGAACGGTGATGACATCGATCGCTTACGGGTATACTCTGGTTTACTTGGTAGAATTGTAGTTTAATATACACATGTAAACTTATAATAATGGAAAGTAAACAATAAAATATTTTATTTTGTATAATATTTCAGTTTTAAAGAAAAATAAGAGTACTAGTTTCATAAATTAAAAATCACATATTGCACTATGTAAATATTGGCACTAATCAACATTTGAATTTTTAAAATTTTCAGAGTACAATGCCCCGAATCAATATATATGACTGTTATTAGTCTAGGTAATGAGTACATGACTACACATAGTCACCCAGATCAGCTTTAATACAACATGGAGTCATACAGAAAACAATGACCAATATAAGTAAAGGAAACTGCATACATGACTATCAACATGACTACATTCTGCCGGCCATCAGTGTAACTCCTCGAAATAATATGGGGAGGCAATTGATAAGGGTTCAATTGACAGCGTTGGAAATTTATAGCATGATTAATAGTACAAGCAATCTTCATGCATCTGGAAACCCTAAGTAGGAACTTAGAGACCGTGGAGTTATAATATTTGGTGCATCTCATGCAAACATGTATTATTTTTTTAGACTTCTATGACTAATATCTAGTGATTGTAATTCTGTGAATATATATGTCTCCTAAGCACCTGCATATGAAGATGATGGACCTACCCCAACTTTACAGCACTTACCCATTGAGGCCCCCAGTAAAGGATTTTGTCAGTCACTGGATTGAAATAAATGACTACGATTAGTGAGAAGAATGACTCCATGACGACATGCAGTCACTGAAATGGAATTTGTTACAAAACACAGTCATAGACGATTCTAATACCAAAACCATATGACTATGTTAGTATGACTCCAGATAATAAGCACTCAAAGCATGACTATGGGAACAGCGCCGGGGAACATATGGCCCGTTCCCAAAGACGTTCCCACCCAGGTCCTCAAAAAAATGACTGGGTACATGACTAGTCTGTGACTAGTCCATCACTGGACTCTGTTGTGACTGAATTTTGACTAAACTAATGACTGATGTAACTAGGCAGTCACATGGGCCGGTTTACAACTAGTCACATTCGGCTGGATTTGTTGTAGTGGCTTCATAAAGACGCCTAGGTACTCCTTGAACGCCTTGTTGACAGCCCTCTGATACGTTGGTGGTGCGTTCGTCAAGCCAAAGGGCATCACGATCCAGAGGAAAGCGCCCCATTCTGTGATGAAGGCAATCTTGTGTCTATCTTCTGGAGCTATCATGATCTGATAGTATCCAGATTGGCCATCTAGAAATGTGTACATTTCGTGTTGTGCCACGGCATCCAACACCTCCTCAGTAAACGGTAAGGAATAATGATCCTTCTTGGTAGCAACATTCAACTTCTTGTAATCAATACAGATACGCAATTGGCCATTTTTCTTTGGAACAACGACGATGGGTGATAGCCAAGTCGCCTCCTCTACTGGTACTTTAAATCCCGCAGCTAGCAGCTTGTCAATATCCTTTTTGACAATGCTGACATAGTTGGGGTTCATCCGGTATCGAGCCTGATGAATGGGTGGAACATCCTTCTCCAGCACTATCCGTTCCTGGGCGACTTATGGTGGTATGCCTTTGAGGTCTTTATAAGTCCAAGCAAACACGTCAGTGTACTCTTGTAGTAGTGCCTCTGCTGCATGAGCCTAGTCCGGTGGCAGATGCGCACTGATCTTCACAATTTTTGGGTCTTCATCAGTCCCGATGTTTAGTCAACGGAGCTCGTCTTCTTCTGTCATATTCCAGGCTGCTACCTTCACATCCCCCAACTTATCTCGTACACGTGTTTCGTCCACTTCGACACTGCCTTCAGTGAAGGTGTGAAACGAATCCGGGTAGATGACAGGATCAGTCATCGAAGGAACAGTGTTGGCTACGTCTGTCGTTTCCAAGTCAACTGTGTCGGCGACAGCTACATAGGGGGTTAGCTTGTATGTGTGCGGCGAGCGGCGAGCGGAGAGCGGAGAGCGGAGAGCGGAGAGCAAAAAATGAAGGTCTAAATCTAATAACAGTATTTTTTTTACTAAAAGTAAAAACTTTTATTAGAAGATTCGAATAATCTTGGAATATTCCAAGAATATCCCAAGAATATTACTATTTATAGTAATATCTTTTGACCTTATAACCGTCAATTGAATTTCATTTTTTTGGATAATTTCATTTTCAATCTGGTTCCTCTGCCCTTTTATTAAAAGTCGATACGACCGATAAACTAACTTTTTCCTACCTATGTCATTTTCTTCACATTACTACATTTCTACCAATCTCATCATGTCATTTCTATTTATTTTTAATTATTTGGATTAACTTCTCTTCCGACATTCTTCAATTCTATCCATCGTTTCAATTCCAATTCTATCTATTTATTTTCTATCTCCAGTAGATATTTTAGAGCGTTGATGTTAATCGCCATTTAATCTTCATATTTTTCTGTTCATTTTCTTCTTATATACTCTTTTTTCATTTTCAATTTAGTAACATTCCCCTTCCAATTTTTCTGTTAAATCCTATTTTCCCTTGCTATTAACACACCCTCTCAAAGTTGCATTTCTTGAATTTAATTTCTTTTATTTTTATTTTTTTATTTTTTTATTTTTATCATTTAGCCTTTTTTATGTTTTTTATCATTTTATCTTTTTATTTTATTTATTTATTTTTTATTTTATTTTTAAATAGCCTCTAGTTTACCTTCAATTAATGGTTTAGGGTATTTTTTTACAAATTAATCAAAACAGTGTTAACAAACCTATTCACGCCATTGAGTGGGATAAAATTTCTATAATATTATATTTTCCAGTATTCAAGGGCGCCGAGCAGCTACCTCTTGGATATTTAAGTAGTAGCAGTAGAAGGTCTCTTCCTCTTTGTGGGGAAAGTTCGTATGTGAGCGAAGAGCGTAGAGCGGAGAGCGGAGAGCACAGAATGGAGAGCACAGAATTGACAATTAGCAAAATTTTTAAAAGCAAAGTAGACCCTATAACCGTGGGAAATTACTAAATTAAGGCTTGATCTTGACACTTTTTTTAGGAAAAGAGTATATTACCGTGGAATTCAGGGTTATCTCGGGTAAGAATTTATTACGTTTGTTCTCTAAGATACAAATTAGGGCTGATGTCATGATGACGTCATGCATATATTTTGTTAGATTTGTCATGGGTTTAGGCAAGATACAATGAACAGGCGATAAGTTTTAGATCAAACAAATAATTCATTCATAGGATTATGTAAATGCACAAGGCAAAAAACAACTTTCACAGAACATAAAGGAGGCAAGGTTTGAAAACTTCCTGGAATATTTCAAAATTCGTGTAAAATATCTTAACTGCTGAAACCAAGATATACCTTGTTAGAGTCCTTGTCTTCATCGAAGATTACTCTCTCTTCCTAGGCAGCGAAGCATCTTCATTTGAGTGATAGAAGTAGGAGATTTTCATCATAAAACAGCACTTGGTAAGCTGGGTTCCAGATGAGGAGGTCACTCTTGGTTTCTTGAGCTTGTTTCTAGGTGGCGTATTAGGATAGTGACACAGTCCTTGGCATTCCGTGCTATATGCGAAGGTAGCGTAGGAGTTCGGGGTGTCAATCTGCAAGCTTCCGTGGAACGTTTTAAGACTACAACAATTTAGTGTGTTGCGCGATGCCGAAGGTGTGTAATGCGAGATCGAAGAGGACGAGAGCGGCTGTAGGCTTGCCTCCAAAGGCACTGGCGAGTTATGAGGAGCTGCGGCCGTGGCTGCTGGAGGTGGAGCGCGCCAGGGAACGAGGCATGGACCTGCCACCGTTTAGGCACATCGGAAGCCTCCATGTTGGTGAAGGTGAATGGCGTTGGACAGTGCTTTGTACCAATGAGCTTCTCCGTATTATGGAGTTGTCCCTAATCCCATATCCCTTGCTATTGAACGTCAATGAGAATCCAGTTGTTCAGCTGCCTGAGGTGATCATATCGGATGGCAAAACTTGCTGGTTTGATATGGACAAGAGCTGGACTGTATATCCTCCGAAGGATTAGTACTGTGAAGTCTAGTGGGGTGTTTGAATACATTCCTTTAGATTTGGTCCCTTATTGGATCTAGATACGAGTATTCCAGCACGATGGTTTTAGATAATTTAGACGATTCTAGGAATAAGACAACTCGAAACCAACTAAAAGAAATGGTCTATAAAGTTCGTGGAATATTTCAGAGTTCGTGTACAATAATGGAGTAGCAGAAACCAAGATGTACACCAAGTCAAGAGTAGGTAACATGGCTATGGAAATGTGGGATTTTGAATGATTAAAATATAAATTACAGCGCAATTAAAATTTTGAGCCTTTCTTTTGTAACATTTCATTCTTCATATTATATTTTGAGGATTACAGTTGTGACATTCCATCCTTTACCAACACGGAGAGGAATTGGAAATGAGAATCATAACAAATTTAGGTTTAGGGTAGTAGAGTATTACGCAATGAACTCCAATTAAATCAAATCAAATCAAATGAAAACAACAGTAGACCGAAGCCTCCTTCAAACTCACAACATGCTACAGTCGCTACTATCACTCCCAGAACTAGATGACTCTGAATCTCCTTCTACCGCCTCGTCATCGACGAATAGAAGGGCCCTGGGATCAAAAGTAGTTGGCCGATTAGGAACATATGTTAGGGCTCCAGATTGAAACGCCTGTGCTAAGCCCTCTGCGTAGTCCGGAAGTATGAAAGGCTGAATCGGGCTAGAATGAAGACGCCACGATGGAGTGGACACTGCTCTTGGCCCCCGTGGCGGTGTTGTTGAAACTACTCTGCAATAAAGAACCGATTGTGGTTAGATCGAGTACGTAGAGCTGCAAAGAGAAGTAATGCTTGGATAATTTGAACGTAGAATAGAAGACTTACACCACTTGTCAGGTCTTGCTCTCTTTGGAGGCGCTTCGCCTGCTGCTGCCGGCCTTGGATGTTTAGGAGGGCCCATGGCGGATGGTTTGAGAAGGGCGTTGAATATGGCTTCGTCCTCCTCAAAAGCGAGAATGTGGCGACCAATAGCCTGGGCAGCCTTGATGGAGGCCCTTGAAACTCGGAGAGAAACAAAGAAATGAGAAACTGCGGGAAAAACGAGAGGAATAATTAAGCAGAGATATGCATGAATAGTTACCTGTCCCAGCATTCCAATCAAGAACTATGTCGCCGGGCTTTGACAGCTCCTCAATTATGCCCTGCATCATCTCAGGGGATTTCTCCCTTGGGCCTCTCCACGGCACCTCCCCATTCATGAGCTGCGATTCCACATCGGTGAAGTTGAAAATGGCATCACTCTCGGTAATGTTGAGGAGCCCATGTATCAGCTCGGACTTCTTCGTTTGGAAGGAGAAAGTACTGCCTCTACGAACGTAGACGCGGATCCAGAACCGCATAGTCTGCAGTCAAGCAAAACTACTGAGTAAACTTAAGCGGAAGGGTTATCAGTAAGTAAAGAGAAGGGTATGTTTAGGAAAAGTACCAAGTTCTCGGGGTTCGTAGGAGAAGTGAGGCCGAGGACATTGACGCCCCACCAGTCCTTGAAGAGCACGTAGTCACCACCAGCAGCTTCTTCGTCGATATCCTTAGCCAGCTTCTGATCAGTGTTGTAGATGAGGCAGATGGCACCATCTTTCTGCAGGAATTTATCTGCAAAACGGAAGATGTCGAACACATAATCCTTCTCGCGAGAGTTCCAAGGCGGAATACTCGTGGGGGGAACGGAAACGGATGGGACGGGAAGATTCTCAGGGATGTCGGCAATGATCAAGTCGACTTCCAGATGGTCCTCTTGTTTGCAGCGGTCCGGAACTTCGTTTTCGCGGCCTGCTCCAAACTTGAGGAAACAAGAAAGGAGAGTTAGTAACTACATAGCGAGTAGAGGTGGCAGAATCCATTAAATGTCAAAATATCGGAACATACCTTGCGAATGAAGTCTTGAGTCTTGATCCAATCCGGGTCGCCACCTTTTCTCTCCTGTCTCTTATTTCGCCGCAACATGGAATCCACTGATGAGTTGAAAACAGAAACATGTGCGGAAATCGAAGCTCCAGCGGAAGAAGTTGTTTGAGGATATAGTTTGGCCTTCCTCTGCTCAAGGAGACCTCTGGTGATCTCCGAAGCACTGATCGAGGAAGGACCCGGTGAAGAAGTTGAAGAAGGCTTCGTAACCACATTACCCGGAGAGGGCTCTGGTGCCGTCTGCTCTGGAGCGGAAGACGCCGCACCAGTTTGCTGTGAAGCTTGTGAATGTGATCGCAAAGATTTCAGCCGCCGAGCTCTCCCTTTCTTCGGTGGAGGAGCCGATGATTGGTCTTCAGGGCCTTTGTCATCTTCAGGACCATCCACCGTCTCTTCGACCACCACCTGACCCCCATCGTGTAAAGTCTTGATGTCCACCTCAGAGTCAATTGTGAAACCGCGAGAACAATCAAGTTACCAGCATCCAGCATCCAAATGAGGAGCTTTGTACCTTTTCAACTGCTGTGGAGAATAGATACACTGGTCCGAGGTTGTCTGCGTCCAAGCACGGAAGTAGTTGGGGAGCTGCTGGACGGTGATGGCCCCCTTCAAAAGAAGCTCTCGCTTGAAGTACCTAAGAGAAGAAATTTAGAAGGTTAGTAGCATAGAAAGCTATAGCGAATTATAATATGCAAATGCAAAACAGTTTCGTAACATACCGGAATATAACCCTCTTGACAACTTCAGCGGTTCCAGGGAATTTAGCGAAATTGGACTTCTTGTCAAAGGGCTTCTCAGCCTTCTTCCCAATGAACGTAGGGAAGGCCTTGTCCCATAACATAATACGTGAACTCTCGACATAGTCGCCCGGCTGTTGGACATCAGGAAATGCCCTCCAATCGATATCGAGGTTCTCTGCCTTGAATATGTCCTCGACCTCGTTGATGACGGCTTCCTCCAACTGTAATATAGAATTCAAATAAGTACCAATGAGAGAAGAATTGAGAAAGCATGTTTTAATTGGTAAGGCATATTTCGAAACCATACCCCAGCCCCGAATGAAGTCCTGTTCAACCAAGGGTCGAAATCAGTATCCTTGAATCCGGGCCTTGGAAATCTGTATGATAGTCTGGAACTCAGAGATGAGTTCCACCACCTCAGCCACCGAACCTTGTATTTGGGCTCAACGGCCGCCGGACAGATCTTCTGGAGCTTATCGAGGGACATCTCAGGTTTTGAGTTCTGACTGTAATGCCGATTGATCTGCCAGGAGTATAGAAGTATTAGAAACTATAATTGCATAATGTTGTAACAATTCAAAATACTATCAGAAATTAGATGAAGGTGTCACCTCATTCAAGAAGTCGTCTCCGTTTCTGGGATTTGCAATTGCCAAGTACTTGGTGAAGTCCTTATTCTTAATGGAGTCCACCATTTTCTCAGACGCTTCATTCATGATTTCCCAAACCGCAGATGCAGTCTGTTCATCCGCCGGTGTCTTCTCCTTGTAGGCCTTAGCTGCTTCATCGGAGGCTACAGCAATTTCCCGCTGTAGAAGGATAACCATTTTTTAGGGAATTCATAAATGATCGAAATAAAGCATTCAAAGAATGAGAGGAGATAAAACGAGCAAAGACAGAGAGGAGGTAAAACTTACTCGGTAAAGAAATGCGATGAAAACTCGAGTAGTTAAGGGAAACCATGACGGGTTCGGTGGCTTGTTCTTCAAACAGGCATCGTATTCTTCCGGGTACAGGAGGTCCTTGAACTCCTCCAGCTTCATCATTCCGAATGAGCGGATTCGAAACAGTTTTGCTGGGAGATTATTCTTCACGTGGTCATTCTCAGTCGACCTGAATATCTAATTAGTAAGCAAGTGTCATGAAATATATTAGAAAAAGACTTCAAATGGATAACAAATGCTCAAGATGTTTGAACGTACCAATTGATGTTGTGCATGGCGTGCAAGAGATTGCCCACATGGCCACGGGGGTCAAGTACAATGCAATGCACAGAGATGTGCCAGGATGGGTCGTCTGCATGATGCTTGTTGATATGCCTTAGCCATGCGGAAAGGCGGTGATTACCCTCCCAGACATAAAACATCTTGTGCGAGAACTGCATCAACTCCTCGTCCCCAGAGATCTCATCATCAAAACGATCACTCGCTGCCCTCCATAAAGGGCTCCAAGTGGCCATGATCTCCGCCGTCACATTCTTCGTTTGCTCTTCAGTGTTGTACATGGAGATGTACATGACGCGGTCCCCATCTCTATATCCCTTAACAAACTCCCGCTCCAAGTGTTGTACCCCCATTTCACCCACTGGTCTAACCTTGGCCATTGGGATCATCCTGCATAGGGGCACCAGCATTCGCGACTTATGCGTGGGTTTGATCCTGAGGTTGTTGATGACGGCGTTGGAGTCCACCTTGTATTGTATTCGATGCTGCAACTCCCCTTCCATAGCAGTCTTCAAGTCAATCGGGCAAGATGGTTTTGCCAACACATCTTGTGTTTGAGTAACCTCCCAAGAGGTGTGCGAATTGAGAGAGAAATCACAATCAAAGGAAGTAATGCAAAAAAGACAAGTATGTAAAAGAAAGTAACAATATATCTTCATACTGTCATCTCTTTTGTAACAAGTCAGAATTCATCTGCGCTTGGGGGAACTATCTACGTGATGCTCGACTATAGTACTCCTTAGACTGTCTACAGTTCCAGTGACGGCGCCTCCTCCAAAACCGCCTAGTTTGCTAAACCGGGCACGGCAGAATTGCCGGTAGAGCAAACACCACATGGGCAGGCCTTCTCACTCTGATAGGCGAGGAAGGAGAGGGTGGAGACATAGGCGGTGAGCCCTGTAGAGGGGAAGTAGGCATGTAGGCCGGGGACGTAGGCTCATACACTGGGGAGGTAGGCATGTACACGGGAGAAATAGGCATGTACTGTGGCGAGTGGACCTCGAAAGGTCCACTATCTCCAACTACAGGGTTGGCTACATCACAGGAACAATAAGGCTGATCAAATGAATCCGAGAGGTCGGAAACATTGATAACTGAAATGGGGGAGGTCGCGGACATCTCAGGAGCATCTGAATATACCTAGAGTAGAAGAAATGAAGAGAGTGTTATTTTCCACCTTAAAAAGAGTTTTAAGCAATAAATTTAAAAAAAAGACAAGTAAGAAGAATTAGTAATGTACCTCGGTCTCAGCTCGAGTTGGGACTTCACGTTGGCTCCCCATATTATCCTCAGAAGACTCCTAATTCATACAAAAAGAAATAGACTATGAATAATAAATCAAATCAAATAACAAGGACACTCCAGAAATTTAACGAAGAACAAGAAAGAACTTCAAAAAATTGAGGCCATCATTGGTACAGCTTTCTAGCAGTACCTCCAGCCGCGGGAATCGAACCCAATACTCTCTACAAGCTGAAATAAATAAGCCCCAAGCCGAGCAGCCCAAGGCACCAAATGACAGCAAAGATCACCAACACGAAATAGACTTGACACCCCGCTCCCCTACTGTCGACACAGACAGTAGGGTGAAGGGTACCTCTATAAAATAAAAAATAAAAATTAAATATCAAAATAAAGCCTAAGAAAATCAAGAAATTAAAAAAAAAAACAAATCTAAGTATGAATAAGCCCCAAGCCGAGCACCCCAAGGCACCAAATGAAAGCAAAGATCACCAACACGAAATAGACTTGACACCCCGCTCCCCTTCTGTCGTCACAGACACTAGGGTGAAGGGTACCTTTTTAAAATAAAAAATAAAAATTAAATATCAAAATAAAGCCTAAGAAAATCAAGAAATTAAAAAAAAAACAAACCAAAGTATGAATAAGCCCCAAGCCGAGCAGCCCAAGGCACCAAATCAGAGCAAAGATCACCAACACGAAATAGACTTGACACCCCGCTCCCCTACTGTCGTCACAGACAATAGGGTGAAGGGTACCTTTTTAAAATAAAAATTAAAAATTAAATATCAAAATAAAGCCTAAGAAAATCAAGAAATTAAAAAAAAAAAACAAATCTAAGTATGAATAAGCTCTAAGCCGAGCAGCCCAAGGCACCAAATGAGAGCAAAGATCACCAACACGAAATAGACTTGACACCCCGCTCCCCTTCTGTCGTCACAGACAGTAGGGTGAAGGGTACCTATTTAAAATAAAAAATAAAAATTAAATATCAAAATAAAGCCTAAGAAAATCAAGAAATTAAAAAAAAAACAAATCTAAGTATGAATAAGCCCCAAGCCGAGGAGCCCAAGGCACCAAATGAGAGCAAAGATCACCAACACGAAATAGACTTGACACCCCGCTCCCTACTGTCGTCAGAGACAATAGGGTGAAGGGTACCTTTATAAAATAAAAAATAAAAATTAAATATCAAAATCAAGCCTAAGAAAATCAAGAAATAAAAAAAAAACAAACCAAAGTATGAATAAGCCCCAAGCCCAGCAGCCCAAGGCACCAAATGAGAGCAAAAATCACCAACACGAAATAGACTTGACACCCCGCTCACCTACTGTCGTCACAGACAATAGGGTGAAGGGTACCTTTTTAAAATAAAAATTAAAAATTAAATATCAAAATAAAGCCTAAGAAAATCAAGAAATTAAAAAAAAAAAACAAATCTAAGTATGAATAAGCCCCAAGCCGAGCAGCCCAAGGCACCAAATGAGAGCAAAGATCACCAACACGAAATAGACTTGACACCAAGCTCCCCTACTCTCGTCACAGACAATAGGGTGAAGGGTACCTTTTTAAAATAAAAAATAAAAATTAAATATCAAAATCAAGCCTAAGAAAATCAAGAAATTAAAAAAAAAAAAACAAATCTAAGTATAAATAAGCCCCAAGCCGAGCAGCCCAAGGCACCAAATGAGAGCAAAGATCACCAACACGAAATAGACTTGACACCCCGCTCCCCTTCTGTCGTCACAGACAGTAGGGTGAAGGGTACCTTTTTAAAATAAAAATTAAAAATTAAATATCAAAATAAAGTCTAAGAAAATCAAGAAATTAAAAAAAAAACAAATCTAAGTATGAATAAGCCCCAAGCCGAGCAGCCCAAGGCACCAAATGAGAGCAAAGATCACCAACACGAAATAGACTTGACACCCCGCTCACCTACTGTCGTCACAGACAATAGGGTGAAGGGTACCTTTTTAAAATAAAAATTAAAAATTAAATATCAAAATAAAGCCTAAGAAAATCAAGAAATTAAAAAAAAAAAACAAATCTAAGTATGAATAAGCCCCAAGCCGAGCAGCCCAAGGCACCAAATCAGAGCAAAGATCACCAACACGAAATAGACTTGACACCAAGCTCCCCTACTCTCGTCACAGACAATAGGGTGAAGGGTACCTTTTTAAAATAAAAAATAAAAATTAAATATCAAAATCAAGCCTAAGAAAATCAAGAAATTAAAAAAAAAAAAACAAATCTAAGTATGAATAAGCCCCAAGCCGAGCAGCCCAAGGCACCAAATGAGAGCAAAGATCACCAACACGAAATAGACTTGACACCCCGCTCCCCTTCTGTCGTCACAGACAGTAGGGTGAAGGGTACCTTTTTAAAATAAAAATTAAAAATTAAATATCAAAATAAAGTCTAAGAAAATCAAGAAATTAAAAAAAAAACAAATCTAAGTATGAATAAGCCCCAAGCCGAGCAGCCCAAGGCACCAAATGAGAGCAAAGATCACCAACACGAAATAGACTTGACACCCCGCTCCCCTTCTGTCGTCACAGACAATAGGGTGAAGGGTACCTTTATAACATAAAAAATAAAAATTAAATATCAAAATAAAGCCTAAGAAAATCAAGAAATCAAAAAAAAAACAAATCTAAGTATGAATAAGCCCCAAGCCGAGCAGCCCAAGGCACCAAATGAGAGCAAAGATCACCAACACGAAATAGACTTGACACCCCGCTCCCCTTCTGTCGTCACAGACAGTAGGGTGAAGGGTACCTTTATAAAATAAAAAATAAAAATTAAATATCAAAATAAAGCCTAAGAAAATCAAGAAATTAAAAAAAAAAAAAACAAATCTAAGTATGAATAAGCCCCAAGCCGAGCAGCCCAAGGCACCAAATGAGAGCAAAGATCACCAATACGAAATAGACTTGACACCCCGCTCCCCTTCTGTCGTCACAGACAATAGGGTGAAGGGTACCTTTTTAAAATAAAAAATAAAAATTAAATATCAAAATAAAGCCTAAGAAAATCAAGAAATTAAAAAAAAAACAAATCTAAGTATGAATAAGCCCCAAGCCGAGGAGCCCAAGGCACCAAATGAGAGCAAAGATCACCAACACGAAATAGACTTGACACCCCGCTCCCTACTGTCGTCAGAGACAATAGGGTGAAGGGTACCTTTTTAAAATAAAAAATAAAAATTAAATATCAAAATAAAGCCTAAGAAAATCAAGAAATTAAAAAAAAAACAAATCTAAGTATGAATAAGCCCCAAGCCGAGCAGCCCAAGGCACCAAATGAGAGCAAAGATCACCAACACGAAATAGACTTGACACCCCGCTCCCCTACTCTCGTCACAGACAATAGGGTGAAGGGTACCTTTTTAAAATAAAAAATAAAAATTAAATATCAAAATAAAGCCTAAGAAAATCAAGAAATTAAAAAAAAAAAAACAAATCTAAGTATGAATAAGCCCCAAGCCGAGCAGCCCAAGGCACCAAATGAGAGCAAAGATCACCAACACGAAAAAGACTTGACACCCCGCTCCCCTTCTGTCGTCACAGACAGTAGGGTGCAGGGTACCTTTTTAAAATAAAAATTAAAAATTAAATATCAAAATAAAGTCTAAGAAAATCAAGAAATTAAAAAAAAAAAAAACAAATCTAAGTATGAATAAGCCCCAAGCCGAGCAGCCCAAGGCACCAAATGAGAGCAAAGATCACCAACACGAAATAGACTTGACACCCCGCTCCCCTTCTGTCGTCACAGACAGTAGGGTGAAGGGTACCTTTATAAAATAAAAAATAAAAATTAAATATCAAAATAAAGCCTAAGAAAATCAAGAAATCAAAAAAAAAACAAATCTAAGTATGAATAAGCCCCAAGCCGAGCAGCCCAAGGCACCAAATGAGAGCAAAGATCACCAACACAAAATAGACTTGACACCCCGCTCCCCTTCTGTCGTCACAGACAGTAGGGTTAAGGGTACCTTTATAAAATAAAAAATAAAAATTAAATATCAAAATAAAGCCTAAGAAAATCAAGAAATTAAAAAAAAAAAAAACAAATCTAAGTATGAATAAGCCCCAAGCCGAGCAGCCCAAGGCACCAAATGAGAGCAAAGATCACCAACACGAAATAGACTTGACACCCCGCTCCCCTTCTGTCGTCACAGACAATAGGGTGAAGGGTACCTTTTTAAAATAAAAAATAAAAATTAAATATCAAAATAAAGCCTAAGAAAATCAAGAAATTAAAAAAAAAAAAACAAATCTAAGTATGAATAAGCCCCAAGCCGAGCAGCCCAAGGCACCAAATGAGAGCAAAAATCACCAACACGAAATAGACTTGACACCCCGCTCCCCTTCTGTCGTCACAGACAGTAGGGTGAAGGGTACCTTTTTAAAATAAAAAATAAAAATTAAATATCAAAATAAAGCCTAAGAAAATCAAGAAATTAAAAAAAAAAAAAACAAATCTAAGTATGAATAAGCCCCAAGCCGAGCAGCCCAAGGCACCAAATGAGAGCAAAGATCACCAACACGAAATAGACTTGACACCCCGCTCCCCTTCTGTCGTCACAGACAATAGGGTGAAGGGTATCTTTATAAAATAAAAAATAAAAATTAAATATCAAAATAAAGCCTAAGAAAATCAAGAAATTAAAAAAAAAACAAATCTAAGTATGAATAAGTGCCAAGCCGAGCAGCCCAAGGCACCAAATGAGAGCAAAGATTACCAACACGAAATAGACTTGACACCCCGCTCCCCTTCTGTCGTCACAGACAATAGGGAGAAGGGTACCTTTTTAAAATAAAAAATAAAAGTTAAAGATCAAATTAAAGCCTAAGAAAATCAAAAAATTAAAAAAAAAACAAATCTAAGTATGAATAAGCCCCAAGCCGAGCAGCCCAAGGCACCAAATGAGAGCAAAGATCACCAACACGAAATAGACTTGACACCCCGCTACCCTACTGTCGTCACAGATAGTAGGGTGAAGGGTACCTTTATAAAATAAAAAATAAAAATTAAATATCAAAATAAAGCCTAAGAAAATCAAGAAATTAAAAAAAAACAAATCTAAGTATGAATAAGCCTCAAGCCGAGCAGCCCAAGGCACCAAATGAGAGCAAAGATCACCAACACGAAATAGACTTGACAACCCGCTCTCCTTCTGTCGTCACAGACAGTAGGGTGAAGGGTACCTTTATAAAATAAAAAATAAAAATTAAATATCAAAATAAAGCCTAAGAAAATCAAGAAATTAAAAAAAAACAAATCTAAGTATGAATAAGCCCCAAGCCGAGCAGCCCAAGGCACCAAATGAGAGCAAAGATCACCAACACGAGATAGACTTGACACCCCGCTCCCCTTCTGTCGTCAGAGACAGTAGGGTGAAGGGTACCTTTTTAAAATAAAAAATAAAAATTAAATATCAAAATAAAGCCTAAGAAAATCAAGAAATTAAAAAAAAAACAAACCAAAGTATGAATAAGCCCCAAGCCGAGCAGCCCAAGGCACCAAATCAGAGCAAAGATCACCAACACGAAATAGACTTGACACCCCGCTCCCCTACTGTCGTCACAGACAATAGGGTGAAGGGTACCTTTTTAAAATAAAAAATAAAAATTAAATATCAAAATAAAGCCTAAGAAAATCAAGAAATTAAAAAAAAAAAAACAAATCTAAGTATGAATAAGCTCTAAGCCGAGCAGCCCAAGGCACCAAATGAGAGCAAAGATCACCAACACGAAATAGACTTGACACCCCGCTCCCTACTGTCGTCAGAGACAATAGGGTGAAGGGTACCTTTATTAAATAAAAAATAAAAATTAAATATCAAAATCAAGCCTAAGAAAATCAAGAAATTAAAAAAAAAACAAACCAAAGTATGAATAAGCCCCAAGCCCAGCAGCCCAAGGCACCAAATGAGAGCAAAAATCACCAACACGAAATAGACTTGACACCCCGCTCACCTACTGTCGTCACAGACAATAGGGTGAAGGGTACCTTTTTAAAATAAAAATTAAAAATTAAATATCAAAATAAAGCCTAAGAAAATCAAGAAATTAAAAAAAAAAAACAAATCTAAGTATGAATAAGCCCCAAGCCGAGCAGCCCAAGGCACCAAATGAGAGCAAAGATCACCAACACGAAATAGACTTGACACCAAGCTCCCCTACTCTCGTCACAGACAATAGGGTGAAGGGTACCTTTTTAAAATAAAAAATAAAAATTAAATATCAAAATCAAGCCTAAGAAAATCAAGAAATTAAAAAAAAAAAAACAAATCTAAGTATGAATAAGCCCCAAGCCGAGCAGCCCAAGGCACCAAATGAGAGCAAAGATCACCAACACGAAATAGACTTGACACCCCGCTCCCCTTCTGTCGTCACAGACAGTAGGGTGAAGGGTACCTTTTTAAAATAAAAATTAAAAATTAAATATCAAAATAAAGTCTAAGAAAATCAAGAAATTAAAAAAAAAACAAATCTAAGTATGAATAAGCCCCAAGCCGAGCAGCCCAAGGCACCAAATGAGAGCAAAGATCACCAACACGAAATAGACTTGACACCCCGCTCCCCTTCTGTCGTCACAGACAATAGGGTGAAGGGTACCTTTATAAAATAAAAAATAAAAATTAAATATCAAAATAAAGCCTAAGAAAATCAAGAAATCAAAAAAAAAACAAATCTAAGTATGAATAAGCCCCAAGCCGAGCAGCCCAAGGCACCAAATGAGAGCAAAGATCACCAACACGAAATAGACTTGACACCCCGCTCCCCTTCTGTCGTCACAGACAGTAGGGTGAAGGGTACCTTTATAAAATAAAAAATAAAAATTAAATATCAAAATAAAGCCTAAGAAAATCAAGAAATTAAAAAAAAAAAAAACAAATCTAAGTATGAATAAGCCCCAAGCCGAGCAGCCCAAGGCACCAAATGAGAGCAAAGATCACCAATACGAAATAGACTTGACACCCCGCTCCCTACTGTCGTCAGAGACAATAGGGTGAAGGGTACCTTTTTAAAATAAAAAATAAAAATTAAATATCAAAATAAAGCCTAAGAAAATCAAGAAATTAAAAAAAAAACAAATCTAAGTATGAATAAGCCCCAAGCCGAGCAGCCCAAGGCACCAAATGAGAGCAAAGATCACCAACACGAAATAGACTTGACACCCCGCTCCCCTACTCTCGTCACAGACAATAGGGTGAAGGGTACCTTTTTAAAATAAAAAATAAAAATTAAATATCAAAATAAAGCCTAAGAAAATCAAGAAATTAAAAAAAAAAAAACAAATCTAAGTATGAATAAGCCCCAAGCCGAGCAGCCCAAGGCACCAAATGAGAGCAAAGATCACCAACACGAAAAAGACTTGACACCCCGCTCCCCTTCTGTCGTCACAGACAGTAGGGTGCAGGGTACCTTTTTAAAATAAAAATTAAAAATTAAATATCAAAATAAAGTCTAAGAAAATCAAGAAATTAAAAAAAAAACAAATCTAAGTATGAATAAGCCCCAAGCCGAGCAGCCCAAGGCACCAAATGAGAGCAAAGATCACCAACACGAAATAGACTTGACACCCCGCTCCCCTTCTGTCGTCACAGACAGTAGGGTGAAGGGTACCTTTATAAAATAAAAAATAAAAATTAAATATCAAAATAAAGCCTAAGAAAATCAAGAAATCAAAAAAAAAACAAATCTAAGTATGAATAAGCCCCAAGCCGAGCAGCCCAAGGCACCAAATGAGAGCAAAGATCACCAACACGAAATAGACTTGACACCCCGCTCCCCTTCTGTCGTCACAGACAATAGGGTGAAGGGTACCTTTATAAAATAAAAAATAAAAATTAAATATCAAAATAAAGCCTAAGAAAATCAAGAAATCAAAAAAAAAACAAATCTAAGTATGAATAAGCCCCAAGCCGAGCAGCCCAAGGCACCAAATGAGAGCAAAGATCACCAACACGAAATAGACTTGACACCCCGCTCCCCTTCTGTCGTCACAAACAGTAGGGTGAAGGGTACCTTTATAAAATAAAAAATAAAAATTAAATATCAAAATAAAGCCTAAGAAAATCAAGAAATCAAAAAAAAAACAAATCTAAGTATGAATAAGCCCCAAGCCGAGCAGCCCAAGGCACCAAATGAGAGCAAAGATCACCAACACGAAATAGACTTGACACCCCGCTCCCCTTCTGTCGTCACAGACAATAGGGTGAAGGGTACCTTTATAAAATAAAAAATAAAAATTAAATATCAAAATAAAGCCTAAGAAAATCAAGAAATCAAAAAAAAAACAAATCTAAGTATGAATAAGCCCCAAGCCGAGCAGCCCAAGGCACCAAATGAGAGCAAAGATCACCAACACGAAATAGACTTGACACCCCGCTCCCCTTCTGTCGTCACAGACAGTAGGGTGAAGGGTACCTTTATAAAATAAAAAATAAAAATTAAATATCAAAATAAAGCCTAAGAAAATCAAGAAATTAAAAAAAAAAAAAACAAATCTAAGTATGAATAAGCCCCAAGCCGAGCAGCCCAAGGCACCAAATGAGAGCAAAGATCACCAATACGAAATAGACTTGACACCCCGCTCCCCTTCTGTCGTCACAGACAATAGGGTGAAGGGTACCTTTTTAAAATAAAAAATAAAAATTAAATATCAAAATAAAGCCTAAGAAAATCAAGAAATTAAAAAAAAAACAAATCTAAGTATGAATAAGCCCCAAGCCGAGGAGCCCAAGGCACCAAATGAGAGCAAAGATCACCAACACGAAATAGACTTGACACCCCGCTCCCCTACTGTCGTCAGAGACAATAGGGTGAAGGGTACCTTTTTAAAATAAAAAATAAAAAATAAATATCAAAATAAAGCCTAAGAAAATCAAGAAATTAAAAAAAAAACAAATCTAAGTATGAATAAGCCCCAAGCCGAGCAGCCCAAGGCACCAAATGAGAGCAAAGATCACCAACACGAAATAGACTTGACACCCCGCTCCCCTACTCTCGTCACAGACAATAGGGTGAAGGGTACCTTTTTAAAATAAAAAATAAAAATTAAATATCAAAATAAAGCCTAAGAAAATCAAGAAATTAAAAAAAAAAAAACAAATCTAAGTATGAATAAGCCCCAAGCCGAGCAGCCCAAGGCACCAAATGAGAGCAAAGATCACCAACACGAAAAAGACTTGACACCCCGCTCCCCTTCTGTCGTCACAGACAGTAGGGTGCAGGGTACCTTTTTAAAATAAAAATTAAAAATTAAATATCAAAATAAAGTCTAAGAAAATCAAGAAATTAAAAAAAAAACAAATCTAAGTATGAATAAGCCCCAAGCCGAGCAGCCCAAGGCACCAAATGAGAGCAAAGATCACCAACACGAAATAGACTTGACACCCCGCTCCCCTTCTGTCGTCACAGACAGTAGGGTGAAGGGTACCTTTATAAAATAAAAAATAAAAATTAAATATCAAAATAAAGCCTAAGAAAATCAAGAAATCAAAAAAAAAACAAATCTAAGTATGAATAAGCCCCAAGCCGAGCAGCCCAAGGCACCAAATGAGAGCAAAGATCACCAACACAAAATAGACTTGACACCCCGCTCCCCTTCTGTCGTCACAGACAGTAGGGTTAAGGGTACCTTTATAAAATAAAAAATAAAAATTAAATATCAAAATAAAGCCTAAGAAAATCAAGAAATTAAAAAAAAAAAAAACAAATCTAAGTATGAATAAGCCCCAAGCCGAGCAGCCCAAGGCACCAAATGAGAGCAAAGATCACCAACACGAAATAGACTTGACACCCCGCTCCCCTTCTGTCGTCACAGACAATAGGGTGAAGGGTACCTTTTTAAAATAAAAAATAAAAATTAAATATCAAAATAAAGCCTAAGAAAATCAAGAAATTAAAAAAAAAAAAACAAATCTAAGTATGAATAAGCCCCAAGCCGAGCAGCCCAAGGCACCAAATGAGAGCAAAAATCACCAACACGAAATAGACTTGACACCCCGCTCCCCTTCTGTCGTCACAGACAGTAGGGTGAAGGGTACCTTTTTAAAATAAAAAATAAAAATTAAATATCAAAATAAAGCCTAAGAAAATCAAGAAATTAAAAAAAAAAAAAAACAAATCTAAGTATGAATAAGCCCCAAGCCGAGCAGCCCAAGGCACCAAATGAGAGCAAAGATCACCAACACGAAATAGACTTGACACCCCGCTCCCCTTCTGTCGTCACAGACAATAGGGTGAAGGGTACCTTTATAAAATAAAAAATAAAAATTAAATATCAAAATAAAGCCTAAGAAAATCAAGAAATTAAAAAAAAAAACAAATCTAAGTATGAATAAGTGCCAAGCCGAGCAGCCCAAGGCACCAAATGAGAGCAAAGATTACCAACACGAAATAGACTTGACACCCCGCTCCCCTTCTGTCGTCACAGACAATAGGGAGAAGGGTACCTTTTTAAAATAAAAAATAAAAGTTAAAGATCAAATTAAAGCCTAAGAAAATCAAAAAATTAAAAAAAAAACAAATCTAAGTATGAATAAGCCCCAAGCCGAGCAGCCCAAGGCACCAAATGAGAGCAAAGATCACCAACACGAAATAGACTTGACACGCCGCTCCCCTTCTGTCGTCACAGACAATAGGGTGAAGGGTACCTTTTTAAAATAAAAAATAAAAGTTAAAGATCAAAATAAAGCCTAAGAAAATCAAGAAATTAAAAAAAAAACAAATCTAAGTATGAATAAGTGCCAAGCCGAGCAGCCCAAGGCACCAAATGAGAGCAAAGATTACCAACACGAAATAGACTTGACACCCCGCTCCCCTTCTGTCGTCACAGACAATAGGGAGAAGGGTACCTTTTTAAAATAAAAAATAAAAGTTAAAGATCAAATTAAAGCCTAAGAAAATCAAAAATTAAAAAAAAAACAAATCTAAGTATGAATAAGCCCCAAGCCGAGCAGCCCAAGGCACCAAATGAGAGCAAAGATCACCAACACGAAATAGACTTGACACCCCGCTCCCCTTCTGTCGTCACAGACAGTAGGGTGAGGGGTACGTTTATAAAATGAAAAATAAAATTAAATATCAAAATAAAGCCTAAGAAAATCAAGAAATCAAAAAAAAAACAAATCTAAGTATGAATAAGCCCCAAGCCGAGCAGCCCAAGGCACCAAATGAGAGCAAAGATCACCAACACGAAATAGACTTGACACCCCGCTCCCCTTCTGTCGTCACAGACAGTAGGGTGAAGGGTACCTTTATAAAATAAAAAATAAAAATTAAATATCAAAATAAAGCCTAAGAAAATCAAGAAATCAAAAAAAAAAACAAATCTAAGTATGAATAAGCCCCAAGCCGAGCAGCCCAAGGCACCAAATGAGAGCAAAGATCACCAACACGAAATAGACTTGACACCCCCGCTCCCCTTCTGTCGTCACAGACAGTAGGGTGAAGGGTACCTTTATAAATAAAAAATAAAAATTAAATATCAAAATAAAGCCTAAGAAAATCAAGAAATTAAAAAAAAAAAAACAAATCTAAGTATGAATAAGCCCCAAGCCGAGCAGCCCAAGGCACCAAATGAGAGCAAAGATCACCATACCAAATAGACTTGACACCCCCGCTCCCCTTCTGTCGTCACAGACAATAGGGTGAAGGGTACCTTTTTAAAATAAAAAATAAAAATTAAATATCAAAATAAAGCCTAAGAAAATCAAGAAATTAAAAAAAAAACAAATCTAAGTATGAATAAGCCCCAAGCCGAGGAGCCAAGGCACCAAATGAGAGCAAAGATCACCAACACGAAATAGACTTGACACCCCGCTCCCTACTGTCGTCAGAGACAATAGGGTGAAGGGTACCTTTTTAAAATAAAAATAAAATAAATATCAAAATAAAGCCTAAGAAATCAAGAAATTAAAAAAAAAAACAAATCTAAGTATGAATAAGCCCCAAGCCGAGCAGCGCTAAGGCACCAAATGAGAGCAAAGATCACCAACACGAAATAGACTTGACCCCCCCCTATACCCTACTCTCGTCAACAGACAATAGGTGAGGGTACCTTTTTAAAAAATAAAAATAAAATTACATATCAAAATATAAAGCCTAAAAATCAAGAAATTAAAAAAAAAAAAAACAAATCTAAGTATGAATAAGTAAGGCCACAAGCAGAGCAGCCCAAGGCCCAAATGAAGCAAAGATCACAAACACGAAATAGACTTGACACCCCGCTCCCATTCTGTCGTCAAAAAAAAAAAAAAAAAAAAAAAAAAAAAAAAAAAAAAAAAAAAAAAAAAAAAAAAAAAAAAAAAAAAAAAAAAAAAAAAAAAAAAAAAAAAAAAAAAAAAAAAAAAAAAAAAAAAAAAAAAAAAAAAAAAAAAAAAAAAAAAAAAAAAAAAAAAAAAAAAAAAAAAAAAAAAAAGAAAAAAAAAAAAAAAAAAAAAAAAAAAAAAAAAAAAAAAAAAAAAAAAAAAAAAAAAAAAAAAAAAAAAAAAAAAAAAAAAAAAAAAAAAAAAAAAAAAAAAAAAAAAAAAAAAAAAAAAAAAAAAAAAAAAAAAAAAAAAAAAAAAAAAAAAAAAAAAAAAAAAAAAAAAAAAAAAAAAAAAAAAAAAAAAAAAAAAAAAAAAAAAAAAAAAAAAAAAAAAAAAAAAAAAAAAAAAAAAAAAAAAAAAAAAAAAAAAAAAAAAAAAAAAAAAAAAAAAAAAAAAAAAAAAAAAAAAAAAAAAAAAAAAAAAAAAAAAAAAAAAAAAAAAAAAAAAAAAAAAAAAAAAAAAAAAAAAAAAAAAAAAAAAAAAAAAAAAAAAAAAAAAAAAAAAAAAAAAAAAAAAAAAAAAAAAAAAAAAAAAAAAAAAAAAAAAAAAAAAAAAAAAAAAAAAAAAAAAAAAAAAAAAAAAAAAAAAAAAAAAAAAAAAAAAAAAAAAAAAAAAAAAAAAAAAAAAAAAAAAAAAAAAAAAAAAAAAAAAAAAAAAAAAAAAAAAAAAAAAAAAAAAAAAAAAAAAAAAAAAAAAAAAAAAAAAAAAAAAAAAAAAAAAAAAAAAAAAAAAAAAAAAAAAAAAAAAAAAAAAAAAAAAAAAAAAAAAAAAAAAAAAAAAAAAAAAAAAAAAAAAAAAAAAAAAAAAAAAAAAAAAAAAAAAAAAAAAAAAAAAAAAAAAAAAAAAAAAAAAAAAAAAAAAAAAAAAAAAAAAAAAAAAAAAAAAAAAAAAAAAAAAAAAAAAAAAAAAAAAAAAAAAAAAAAAAAAAAAAAAAAAAAAAAAAAAAAAAAAAAAAAAAAAAAAAAAAAAAAAAAAAAAAAAAAAAAAAAAAAAAAAAAAAAAAAAAAAAAAAAAAAAAAAAAAAAAAAAAAAAAAAAAAAAAAAAAAAAAAAAAAAAAAAAAAAAAAAAAAAAAAAAAAAAAAAAAAAAAAAAAAAAAAAAAAAAAAAAAAAAAAAAAAAAAAAAAAAAAAAAAAAAAAAAAAAAAAAAAAAAAAAAAAAAAAAAAAAAAAAAAAAAAAAAAAAAAAAAAAAAAAAAAAAAAAAAAAAAAAAAAAAAAAAAAAAAAAAAAAAAAAAAAAAAAAAAAAAAAAAAAAAAAAAAAAAAAAAAAAAAAAAAAAAAAAAAAAAAAAAAAAAAAAAAAAAAAAAAAAAAAAAAAAAAAAAAAAAAAAAAAAAAAAAAAAAAAAAAAAAAAAAAAAAAAAAAAAAAAAAAAAAAAAAAAAAAAAAAAAAAAAAAAAAAAAAAAAAAAAAAAAAAAAAAAAAAAAAAAAAAAAAAAAAAAAAAAAAAAAAAAAAAAAAAAAAAAAAAAAAAAAAAAAAAAAAAAAAAAAAAAAAAAAAAAAAAAAAAAAAAAAAAAAAAAAAAAAAAAAAAAAAAAAAAAAAAAAAAAAAAAAAAAAAAAAAAAAAAAAAAAAAAAAAAAAAAAAAAAAAAAAAAAAAAAAAAAAAAAAAAAAAAAAAAAAAAAAAAAAAAAAAAAAAAAAAAAAAAAAAAAAAAAAAAAAAAAAAAAAAAAAAAAAAAAAAAAAAAAAAAAAAAAAAAAAAAAAAAAAAAAAAAAAAAAAAAAAAAAAAAAAAAAAAAAAAAAAAAAAAAAAAAAAAAAAAAAAAAAAAAAAAAAAAAAAAAAAAAAAAAAAAAAAAAAAAAAAAAAAAAAAAAAAAAAAAAAAAAAAAAAAAAAAAAAAAAAAAAAAAAAAAAAAAAAAAAAAAAAAAAAAAAAAAAAAAAAAAAAAAAAAAAAAAAAAAAAAAAAAAAAAAAAAAAAAAAAAAAAAAAAAAAAAAAAAAAAAAAAAAAAAAAAAAAAAAAAAAAAAAAAAAAAAAATAAAAAAAAAAAAAAAAAAAAAAAAAAAAAAAAAAAAAAAAAAAAAAAAAAAAAAAAAAAAAAAAAAAAAAAAAAAAAAAAAAAAAAAAAAAAAAAAAAAAAAAAAAAAAAAAAAAAAAAAAAAAAAAAAAAAAAAAAAAAAAAAAAAAAAAAAAAAAAAAAAAAAAAAAAAAAAAAAAAAAAAAAAAAAAAAAAAAAAAAAAAAAAAAAAAAAAAAAAAAAAAAAAAAAAAAAAAAAAAAAAAAAAAAAAAAAAAAAAAAAAAAAAAAAAAAAAAAAAAAAA